>CAUYQV010001284.1:0-30245 GCA_963574575.1 Galagoides demidoff
TTTATATAAATTTTATAAAATTTAATTTTATTTCATTAAAATAAAAAATAATCCGGGCTTACTCTTCCTCTTTCCCACCCCCTCTTTCTCTTGCTGATGCCAGCTGGCAGAGACTGATTGGCAAATACAAATAGAATAATGGCTAAGTAAATACAGATGTTTAACCACAGCCCCTCCTAGTATTTCTGCTTCAGCATCTCAATTAACTGCTCTTTCTCAATGTATTTTATTTATTCCTGAGATATATTTTTATACCAAACTTATTTTCTGTACAAGTGAAAAGAGCAATCTACCAGAAATAACCTGACAGTGTCCCAATCTCTTCTCAAAATTATCTGTCTGACTTTTGGCAAGTCTCCCCTCTACCTGCCTGCTGCCTTGGTTACTCTCAGAATGGGAATAATATCTTGATTTTCTCATTAAGCCTCGTGTCTGCTCCAAGTTATGTGAAACTATCATTCAATAAATGTTAAATGATGCTAACAGTTTGCATCACATCCTTCAAAAGCACCTTGAGTGTTTCGGATGGATCCAATAAATAAACTAAAATAAGTTCGATATCCAGGAGAAGCGCTTACTGAAAGAGTAACAGAGGTGCTCCCAAGTTAATTATTACCACTCAGGGTGGGTGTGAGAGATGATTTGCTTTCTTCAGCTTCAATTTGAGGGATTGATTTTATGGCTTCTCACGTCTCCTTTACTGTTGAAATCCTATAGAATAAATGGAGAATCAATAAAAGAAAAATCTGCTGTTGCTTAAGCCTGGGTTCCTGTTTTCCTCATCTTCCAATTTTTTCCAAAAATCAGTGTTGCTACCATGGTTCTGTCTTGATTAAAAATCTAGATACATAGTTTTCCTTTTATGGTGCAAATTTGTGTGGATAAGGATATTCATTCTCACGGCCTTTGCATGTGCTGTGCGCCATCCCAGAACACTGGAAAATTCTACATTCAAATATCAGAACAGAAGACCTACAGGAGACGTATATCTATTTTCATTTGCACTTACCTATTTAAGAAGCCATTTGATCTAGAATCTCCCTCCATTACTGTGCTTGAAATTTGACTAACTTGTCACCTTAGGAATCACTATAAAGGTTGTGCTATTATAAAAATCACATTTTATTATAATCCTATTTTATAATAATATAGAAAATATGGTCTGCACCGCACAACGGCAGGCTCAGTGATGTGGAGTAATGCTTCATTTATCCACGGTGGCTGGGAAATGAAGTGGTCTCTCCCGTGATTTGTCCTGATAACTGAGGCTTATTCCCTTTGCACCCCAAAAGGTTTTATTTGAACTAATCTGGGGGGAGAGATTTCTCAAATGTTTCACGCAATTTTTAGCCTAGTTAAATACATACTGAAGCCATTAACCTGTACTTCATGATAAAGTCAGCACATGGCTATCAGCCATGGTGCGGGGCAGAGGGGAGCCTGGTGGGGGACAGTTTGCTGGCTCCTTTGTCCAGTGCTCCCAACGTGTTCTGCTTTCTGAGGTCTGTCTGCAACAGACTTTCTGTTTCCTTTCTATTAGTTGCCCTTTCATCAGTTTTCAATACTCTCGATCCAAGCAATTTTTCAGTCCTTTAGATTCCTTTTGTTAATTTGTAGAAAGCCTAATAACAAAAGCCCTGGTGTGTGGTCCGCAGGAGTCATTGCCAATTTTCACCCAGAAGCTCAGTAAGAGGCACAATCAGGAGTCAGCAAAGATGAAGGAGGGTCCGTCTGCAGACAAGTAGCAAATAGCAGATGAGATTCTCCAGCTACCTGGTTCTTTACCAGGACACAGAAAGCGTGGTTACTGATCATTTTGCCTTATAGTTTTATCTCTTTGTTTCATCTTGAGAGTGTGTCCCTGACTGGATTGTACACAAAGTCCTGGAGGGCAAGAAACATATTCTCTTGTCCATCTGTTCTGCCACACTCCCTAACATAGTGCTGAGTGCATAAAAATGCTCCTGTGATTTGGCTAAGTCATGCCTTCCCCCAGAGCCCTGGAGAAATGTACATTGAAATGTTAAGTCAATGTGATACTTAAAATTTCTGTCATTTGGCATTTTTTGTGCCCAACTTTCCCTCCAATAGACTTGACTGACTTGCTGTAGTCCTTGCTGTAAATGACTATAAAGATTTCTTGTCTAATTTCTGGCACTATAAAACCAGTCTCCATCTCAGTTGTTATCTTTTCCCAATTCATAATTCTTTCATAGAGAGTTTTTTTTTTTTTAGTCTGAATCATTTGTAAACACAATCTCCGGCTCTATTCTAAAACCCGCTACAGCCCTTATTTTTAATATTTTGAGTGTCTGGTAAGTCATTAGTATCTTACGCTATGACTAACTTAAAATTTGGGGGCCTGTCAAAGGATTTTTTTTTTCTTTTGATCATGATAGTCAAAAGAGTTTTGACCAAAGCATGGTCCTTAGAATCAAAATACAGAAGCGCATTCATGACTCTGGCCCATTTAGATACTTGTGCTGAATTTTGTGTGTAATATCCTGTATTATCTCAATTCCTCTCACTCTGCAAAAGTCACTTCAGGAAATTATCTTTCCTTACCATCCATTTTTTCGGCATCAAGTTCTTGATTTACAGAGGATGTGAACATGCATGCTCCCTCAGTCGCGCGGCAAACATTTCTTGCTTCTGTCTACAATGTTTTGATTACTTCTGAAGAAATTCCTAAATCTATGATGTCTCCACGCCACTTGTTTGTAGATATTGCAAAATGGGGTCACCGATCTAAATGCAAAGTGCTGGATTCAAGCTTTGGCTCTAACTTTACACTTGCAGGGGGATTTGTAGAGTGACACAGCTTTATACAAGTTCCCTGAACCCAAATCCTCCTGGGGACACTAAAGACCACTCAGTTTTTAATCCTATTGCAGTAACTCACTGGCTCTCTCCTTACCTGCTTTAATCAAAGCTAACTTTTAAAAGCACCGTCTCATTTAGTTGTGAGAAAGCAGGAGTGAAAATCACTCTTGTGCTCATTGCAAACATTCATTTTTCTTCAAGACAGTCTTAAAAATCCAGGATGACGGCTCAGCGCCTATGGCTCAAGCGGCTAAGGCACCAGCCGCATACACCTAAGGTGGTGGGTTCAAATCCAGCCCAGACCCACCAAACAACAATGATGGCTGCAACCAAAAAAAAAAATAATAATAGCCAGGCATTTTGGCCGGCGCCTGTGGCCCTAGCTACTTGGGAGGTGGAAGCAGGAGACTCACTTGAGCCCAGGAGTTGGAGGTTGCTGTGAGCAGTAAAGCCAGGGCACTCTAACCAGGGTGACAGCTTGAGACTCTGTCTCAAAAAAAAAAAAAAAAAAAGAAAAAGAAAAGAAAAGGAAAGAAAATCCAGGATGACTACAGCTTATCTTGATCCTTAAACAAACTGTATTCTCTGTATGCAGAACATGGAATTAACACAGAATCATCTCATAACTAACTGAATAGATTTTACAATAAAATATATGTGTTAATAAATGAAACATATATATATAGTTTATACATCTCAGAGAAAAATAATAAAATACTTGAGTACTCACCAGTAATTTTAGACATCCATCATTGCAATGCCCTAGACTCCTGTGTACCCTTCCCCAATCATATCACCCTTTCCTCCTTCTGGAGGGAACCATCATCCTAAGTTTTATCTCTCTGTCTCTCTTTCTCACTTCCTATCTCCCTCGTCCTCTCTCTATCTTTCAATCTTTTTCTCTCTACTCCTCTAACACTCTTTCTCTCTCTTCCATAGTTTGCTGCCTTTATGAGGTTTATAAAATAATATTTTATTTGATCCTTTTTTATTTATACAAGTGAATTCTACATATAAGTTTTTGTGATAGGTTTATCACATTCCATATCATATAACATTCGTTGTGTGGAAGCAAATAGCTGTAATTTCATTCTTTTTAACTAAGATATAGTTTTTCACCTATTTTACGAATATAGTACAACTAAGGAATCCATTCACCGATTGGCAAACAGTTTGGGTAGTTTCCTCCTTTTTTGCTATTATGAAAAATGCTGCTTGAACAATCTTGTGTTTTCTGATGTCTGCACATACAAGTGCTAAAATTTCTCAAAGAGAATCTACTTAGGAGTAGAGTTTTGGTTGTAGGGAAAGTTCATCTCCACTACATAATGATATACCCCTTTCCAATGCTACTTGTTTGTCACCCACAAAGAGTGAGAATTTCTATTGCCCATATCTTCTCCACACTTGGAATTCAATTAATCACCTTTTAGTTTTTTAGTAAACTGGTAGGCATGAAATACTTCATTGAGATTTTAATTGACATTTCCCTGATTAGTAATTAGGTTGAGCATCATGTCTTATGTTCATGGTAATTTGTATTTCCTTTTCTATGAGATGCATGTTTAAGTTTTTGTCCATTGTGTTGTTCAAATTTTGGACACAAATCCTAAATAATTTACATGAGTTATAAATTACTTATTTCAGTATAAGTCTTCCATTCACTGCCTATATGGTGTTTGCATTCTGTGAATGAAAGCTTTATATTTTAATGCACATAAATGTTATCATCAATTTCCTTTGGATTTTTGTTTTGCTTAAGCAACAATTCTACTTCAAATTCATAAGACTATTCTTCCAGAGATTCTTCCACAAGTTTTAAAACATTGCCCTTCATATTTACATCATTTATCTGCTTGATATTAATTTTAGTTTATGATATATAATGCAGAACCAATTGTAAAAAATTATCTCATTTGAATAAGCAATAGTCTAAGTACCATTTATTAACTAGCCCATTCTTTCCTCACTGGCCTGTAATTTTTGGACTGAAATAAATTAAGTTTTATGTATGTTGTGGGTCTAGTCCTGAGGTCCCTGTTTTGTGGAATTTTTCACTTTGTATATCCCCGTGGCAATACTGCACTATCATAATCACAATAGCTTTAAACTAAAATGAAATCTAATAGAGCAAGTCTCTTTCTTTATGTGAAAAGATTGTTCTTAAGAAAAGTTTGAACTACTTTTAGGTTAGGTTATTAATTTGAGATCTTTCTTCTTTTTTAATGTAGGTATTTACAGCTATAAATTTACCTTTAAGCATTTTTTTCATTGAGTCTCACTCTGTCACTCAGGCTTGAGTGCTATGGCACCAAGCTCACAGCACCCTCAAACTCTTGGGCTCAAATGACCTTCTTGCCTCAGTCTCCTAATTAGCTGGGAGCACAGCCAGGACCACAATACCTGGCTAGTTTTTCTATCTTTAGTAGAAATAGGGTCTTGCTTTGCTCAGGCTGGACTCAAACTCCCGAGCTGAAGTGATTCACCTGTCTCACCCTTCCAGAGTGCTAGGATTACAGGCATGAGCCACAATGCCTGTTACCTTTAAGCATTTTTTTATGCAAGAAAAACACTTTAGGTCCAAAGACACAAATAAATTGAAAGTAAAATGATGGGAAAAGATATACCATTCTAACAGTGATCAAACGAGAGGTGGAGTAACTGTATTTATATAAAACAAAATAGACTTTTGACAGTAATTGCTTAGCCAGGCATTGTGGTGGGCACTTGTAGTCCCAGCTACTTGGACTTGTGAGGCTGAGGTAAGAGAATCACTTAAGCCCAAGAGTTTGAGGTTGCTGAAAGCTGTGATGCCACAGCACTCTACTGATGGCAATATAGTGAGACTGTCTCAAAAAATAAATAAATAAATAAAAGACAGTAATTACCACTCCAGACAGAGAAGGACATTTTATAATGATGAAAGAGTCAATTCATCAAGAAGATATCACAATCATAAGCATAAATCCGCTTAACAGAAGAGCCCAAGAAAACATGAAGCAAATCTGACTGAATTAAGGAGAGAAACAGATCATAGAAGACCCTACTCTCATTAATGGATAGAACACCTAGACAGAAGGTCAACAAGGAAACAGAGGATGTGAGCAATATTGCAAAGCAACTAGGACTCACAGGCATCTACGGCACACTCCATGCAGCAGTAGCAGAACAACCCCACCCCAAGGGCGCACAGAGCCTTCTCCAGGACACAGCATAGGTTAGACCATAAATCAAGCCTCAGTAATTTTAAAAGTCAGAAATTATACAAAGTATGTCCTTAGACGACAATGGCATGAAATCAGAAATCAATAACAGAAGGAAATGTAGGAAATTCACGCTATGTGGGAAAAAAACACACAATGATAAATAACTGACAGATCGAAGACAAAATGACAAAGGAGATCAGAAAATACACAGACATGAATGAAAGCACTAGACACCTCAGTTCTGCATTCAAAACAGGGAAGTTGGATCTCTGTCATACCATGTACAAAAATGGATAATATACTTACATATGAAGACTGAGATTATGAAACTCTTAGAAGAAAATAGGCATAAAACCTATATGACTTCAGATTAGGAAGTGGTTCGTAGATAAACACCAAGAGCAGAAGCAGCAAAAAATAAAAAAGTAGATAAATTGAACTCTATTAAAATTAAAAGCTTTTGTGCTACATGTGATACCAGTAAGAGAGTAAAAAGGAAACCTCCAAAATGGGAGAAATTATTTATAAATTATATATCTTGTACATATCTCATACCCAGAATATATAACGAACATACAACTCAATAATAAAAAGACAAATACAATTTAAACTGGCCAAAGGATTTGAACACATATTTTACAAAAAATATATATACAAATGGGCCATTAAACACAGGAAAATATGTTCAACATCATTTGTCACAAAAGAAATGCAAACCCACGAGGAGATACTACTCACCCACAAGGATTAGTCCAACAAAAATGACAGAATATAACAAATGCTGGGGAGGATATGGAGAAATTGGAACCCATTTATATATTGCTGGTGGGAAAGTAAAGCGATGTAGCTGCTATAGAAAACTGACAAGTTTCTAAAAAAAAATTAAACATGAAATTACCCTAAAACTCAGCAATACTAATCCAGATAATTGGACATATGCTAGTATAAACACGGGTACCCTTTATGTCCATGTACACCCTTAGATATACTCATGGAACAATATAAACATATGCCCTTAAATAAAACTTGTATATGAATCTTGATAAAAGTATTAACTTATAATATCCAAAAAGTAGAAAGCACTCAAACATTTATCAACTGATGAGTGGACAAAATGTGGTAAATCCATACAACAGAATATTATTTGACCGTAAAAAATAATAAAGGACCAATACAGGCTACAACACAAATGAAACTTGAAAACATGCTAAGTAAAGAAATGAGTCCCAAAGGTCGCATCATGCTTGATTCTTTTTCCATAAAATGTCCAGCACGGGCAAACTCATAGAGACAGAAAACAGTTAAGTGATTGCCAGAAACCGAAGTGGGCAAAGGGGGATAGGTTGCTAATAGCTACAGGGTTCCTTTGGGGTGATGAAGACGTTATGGAATTAGGTAAGGATGCACATAACTGTGCATAAACCAGAGACCCTTGAGTTAAAATGGTGAGTCTGATGTTATGTGAATTGTATTTGAACTTAAAAAATCAACTTTGGGCTTATTGATCTTCTCTGCTGTGTGTTTGTCTCTATTTCATTAATTTGGGCTCTGGTCTTCATTTTGCCATTATTTTTCACATTCCTTAAATTAGAAAGCTATCTTATTGTTTTTGAGTTCTCATTTTCTTACAATAACATTTAAGGCTATTTTCCTATAAATGCTACTTAAGCTGTTACCTACAAACCTAAAATAATTAGTGTTTTAATTATGCAGTTTTGTGTACATTTTAATTTTAATCACTGTTGATTCTTTCATCGTAAGTTGTTTAAAGGTATATTTTTAAACTTTCAAGCACATAGCTTTTTTCTCATGATAATGTATGATTGATTTTTTTATTATTAAGTCATAGCTGTGTACATTAATATTATCATGAGGTACAGTGGGTTGTTTCTATATACAATTTGGAATACTTTCATCCAACTGGTTAACATAGCCTTCATGTCATTTTCTTAGTTGTTGTGTTAAGGCATTTATATTCTACATTGTATACTTGATTATTAACCTGATTGCAATTTTGTCAGAGAAGGCACTTTGGACGATCCTGTTTTAGTCAGCCACTTGCTATGAGCCGTTCTAAAATCTCTGTGACATGGCACACACACAAAAAGTTTATTTGTCATAAGCAACTGGTCAGCCGACTTTCCTGGGCAGCTCTTCTCCAAGCGACATCAGCTGAGTAGCTCTGCTCCTGTGGCCTCACTGAGCACCCTGCTGCACCAGGCTGGCTGATGAGTGAAGACAGAAAATGCGTAAGACCCTGAAGGGTGTTTTTAGGGGCCCAGCCTGGAAATGGAATAATCACTTCACCTACCTGACTTTGACCAGAACTAATACCATGTTCCCATCTAGATGCAAAAAGACTGTAAAATACAGTTTAGCTGTGGACTCAAGAAAGGGAAGGGCAGGTAGTGAACATCTAGCTAGTTTGCCACAGTGCCCATCCTGGAAAATCTATGGAAACTAATTTTATGACTTAGCCATGATATTATACATTTCCACAAGTCTTTTTCTGTTTCCTTGAAAATTATATGTAATCTGCAGCTGTTGGATAAAGCGTTCTATAAACGTCCATCAGGTGCCAGTCAAATCCTCTACACTCTTAAGGATTTATTTATGCGCGTGACCTATCAACTGAGAGGAAAATGTTAAAATCTCCCACTTTGATACTGAAATTGTCACTTTGTCTTTGCAGTCCTATTAATTTTTGTTGTATATGTTTAAGGCTATTAGGTGCATACGAGTTTAGAATTATTACATCTTCTTGGTAAGGGAAATATTTCATCATTATTTAGTGAACATCTTTATTTCTAATAATATTTCCTGATGGATATTTCATCAGATATTAACACAATTACATCAGCTAGCTGTAACTATATATATTTTTTATTCAACTAATTGTATAAGCTTATAAAAGATTCTTTTACATCTACTCATTTGCTGTGCCATTATGTTAGTAATAATTTTATAAACTACTTTTACATATAGCCTTTTTTTATTACTACATTTCTTCTTCTTCTTCTTTTTTTTTTTTTTTTTTTTTGTGGCAAGATCTCAATCTGTCATCAGGATGGAGTACAGTGGCCTCATCACAGTTCACTGCAATCTCAAACTCCTGGGCTCAGGCAATCAATCCTCCTAACTCAGCCTCTCAAGTAGCTGGAACTACAGGTGCACACCACCATGCCCAGCTAATTTTTCTCCTTTTTGTAGAGGCAGGATCTCATTCTTACTTAGGTTAGTTTCAGAAACTTGGGCTCAAGTGCTGGTATTACTGGTGTGAAGCCACTGCACCTAGTCTCTCATTATGCTATTTCATTCAAAATCATATGATGTTATAACTAGTGTCTCAAAACATCTCATGTTACAAACTATTAACCAACATATAATCATGTCGGTGTCACAAGTTATGTCAAATGATACCAACATGTGCTGACTTGACATCACACAAAGAACCTTCTTAATCAACTAATATGATCAACAATGAAACTGTTTTAGAGGTCAGAACTACCTATCATAAAAGTAGGTTTAAATATTTGCTGTTCTCTTCAATGTGTAAAATGTGCTTTTACTCATACATACACTTCAAGTCATTTCTTTTCACCATTTACTCTGCAGAAGGTAAGCCTTCTTTATCAATAATGCCAATCCATCAATTTAATTTATCACATTTCTTCTCATCACTGAGTGCATTTGTGCTCTTGTTGACCTGTATTTCCTTTGCAATTTCAAGTATGGTGGCATCACAATGACAGTAATACCTTTCATCTCATACAGCTCTCACAAGTATAAAAAGCACTTGTAGTCATATTAGTAGGTACTCAACAACTATTTGTTAAATTGAATTATCCAGCTTTTTCATGGTTACCAAATAGAAGGTCAACAACACAATCGAGAATTTCCTGTTTGGCACCAAGTATCCTGAAAGCTGAGTTTGTTCTCAATCTCTATGTCTGGGTGTCTCTAGCACCATACATTTGAAATGTCTGCTGCAATCTCCTTCTTCATTATGTCCTAAGAATGTAGCTAAGAAAGACTGCTGCTCACCTCTCTGAAGTACAACTAAGCCAATGACATTAAATTCCATCTTTACCATTGAATATAGATTTCTGTGAAAAGGCCAATCCATTTTTAAAAGTTAAATGGATAACTTAAAAGTAATTTACGGCTGATTAATATTTAGGGGACCAAAAAAAAATCCAACACAAGAATATTTCCGAGATTTATTGAACTTTACACTGATTAAGATTTGATTAAATTTTCAGGGTTTTTTTTCACTCACTCAGTTCTTACCTTTTTCTGGTTTTGAACTAGTCAATGGAATGTCCCTGGCCATGTAAAGCTCCATAATTCTGCTACCTATTGAATTAATCTATTTCTACGGCAAGACTGCCAGCTTGAGATAGTCTGTTGCCTGCTGAGCGATTTGCAGTGATGGATGATACAAAGAACAGTAACACTTTCCAATTTGGCTCTTTTAGGCATTAACTGGGTCTTTTATTACACATCCTTTCAGTCTTACCCTTATTTTTCTTTGAACTCATTGAATTCTAGACAAGAAAATGATACATTTCCTTGAGGAATCCCCCTTAGCTAGAAGTTGATATCATTTTTTAAAGAACTTTTTAGAAAAGGCAGAAGTGACACTTAAAATCTGATGTTATTCCTTTGGAAAGGGGTAAAAGTGTTATTAGAATATGTAAATGATGGCTTCTTTACCCAATAATGGAATATATTTTATAGAGAGAACAATGAGAAACTTAAAACAGAACATTTTAAATTAAAAGAGAATAATAATTTACAACATTTACAGCATTTATGTACTACATGATTTTCACTGTTGGCCCAATAATTTCATTTCTCCCCTTCCATATTCATACAAAGTTGTACTTCCTGCCCTCCCCCTTGTGGCTAGGTGGGTTTATGTAGCTTGTTCTGCCCAATGAGTTGTCTGGAGATATGAGTGTGTCAGTTCTGAGCTGCACTATGCAATAAGATGCTCAGGAATCCTCTTCTCACTCTTGCTGGCAACTGAAAGTGTTTGAGATAATGAGGATTCTGTTAATCTGAATGTCCGAGTCGCTACTTTGAGAGATCATCTCCTACTGATTTGCAATGGGCAGGTGGCATGACCAAGAAACAATCCTCTGCTACTCAAACCACCGAGACTTGGGAGTCCTTGGCAGCTTAAATTAGTTTTATATTGTAAAGATGCCATGGAACTGGCTATTGCCAATAGGTTAAATGTAAAAATTGGCTCAGGATATTGTTTAGATAATTTTAGAGATTAACTATCCATGACAGGCTTTGAAAGCTTTTCAACTTTTTCAGATTGTTACTGAGTGCTTTGAGTTTGAGGTTATTAATAAGGACAACCATGTTTTCTCCTAAAATTCTACCTAGTGTTGTTGAACAGACCCCTACATTGAACAGTTTAGATGTGGCTAACCTGGACATTTTTAACTTTTAAGAAGTAATAGAGTCAGAGACTATTTTTTCAAGCATGGGTTTAGGAGCATCAGTTTTATTGCCTATTGCATTTCTTATTAGCTTCTTTTCTCTTAATTTCTTGAATCCTCAATTTCCTCATCTTCAAAATGGAAATGATAATGATACTGCCCCAAGTGGTGGCTACCGGGAAAGCACCAGAGAGAACAATACAGCCCCCTGGATTTTTGGAAAGTGTTCAATAAATCATGGCCCTCTTCTTTTTAGGGAATGATGACACAAATTCAACCCCTTTACCAAGACTGCAAGACTGTTACTTCACATCATCACTCATTTTTCTTCTCTTTCTGGTCCACCTGATTCTTTCTAGTACTGTATCATTTTTTCAATGGGAAAAATCTTCCTGAGTCACAGTTGTCCTACAGCATTTGTGCCAATAATTCACTGGTAAGAAGAGCATAGTAACAACCTAACAGCCCTGTCTCATGCAGTGAATGCATCTTTTGTGCATGCCTGGTCCTTGCTGTCAGGGCTCTTTACATCTTTTCTCCTCACAATGGCGGAGGGAGGCAGACATTTTTGTCCTCATTTTTCAAATGAGAAGGTTAAGGGTAGGTCTTTGCCTAAGATGAAGATATATTAATTAATACTTCCAGAATGTGATACCTGGTGGTCTACAGATTAGGCTTTTAACCATCAAATGTAGCAGAGGGAAGGGGGGATGAGCATGTGTCCAGGTTTGCCTCAGTCTCTAGGTGTATCTAATATCCTGGAATTCCATCTGGTTTGGTATTTGTCTCAGATTTATCATTATTATGTTACTTAATGTATTATTAATAATAGTTGCAAGGTTTCCCCGTGTATTTCTAAGCTCTTCCATGTTTTCATCCAGTCTACATGTGAAAGGAACAGGCCATAAGAGTTCTCAATGTAACACAGGGTTATATTTGAGAAACAACCAGAGATGACCTCTCTTCTCCTCTTTCTAGATGTAATGTAACTAATAGTTTTCTTGGAAGGAAATGAAACAATCTTGTACACCAGAGTCTGGGAAGAAGCTAATTCCTCCTTATTTTTGGTGGTGCTGATATCAGAAGGGCCCAACAGTGCTGCCCCATCAGGTGAATAGCCATCATGGTACCTGTGCCATGGCCAGCGCTATAATCTGCAAGATGTGTGAGCTACCAGACCACCTAGCCATAGAGTCAAGAGCTCATGGAGAATCACAGGTGAGTTGTTTGTAAAATGCATAGGATACAGAGGCTGACAATTCTTCCACAGAACAAGTACTTCCTACTTGGGTGGCTTTATCATTTGTTATATGCTACAGCCAACAACTATTTTATTCATCCTATTATTTGGCAGATTTTTTAAAGTTCATAATGACTTCTCAGCAGCAATGAATTTGGACAAGGGAGCACATGTTTAATAAAATCCCAAGTATGGAATTTCTATTTCTTAAGAAAGTTGGAGAACGTGTAATCTGCAGAAAATGTTTGCTGGTATTTGACATCTAATTTGGGGACTGCAATGATATTCATGATCATTTAAAAACTGAAGTTTTAAATATGCTGAAGAAAAACCTCAGCATCTATTTCAAAAGCTACTAGTTGCTTTATGTAGGGTTTTCAAAAAGTAATAATTCACTGAAACTTATCACAAAATGTATTAAAACATTAAAGGAAGAAGTGAACAAATAAAAGAATGAATCCTGTAGGGGGCGCTGTATATAATATTTGAAATAATGCACTTTGGAGTATTTCAACTTGTAACTCTTTGATAGAACATCTTCTTAATTTTTTTAAATTTCAGATTAATATGAGGGTACAGATGATTAGGTTACATTGTTTTGTTTGTGTTTCTAAGGTACAGTTTAAATTGTACTTGAGCCCTTCTTGCAAGAGGTGTGCTATATATCCTCATGTTGTGCTCATTGCAAGAGTTTACCATTCCCTTTTCTCGCCTTCCCAGGCTCCCCCACTGGAATATACTTGTGTTTTTCTCTCTTGTGGGCATATAGTTGTTCTTCTTTTGGTTTCATATTAGTATTGAGTACATTGAATACTTGTATTTCCATTCTTGAGAAACTTTGCTAACAAAAATGTGTTTCAACTCCATCCACGTAAATACAAAAGATGTAAAGTCTTCATTTTTTATGACTGAATAGTACTCCGTGGTATATGTATACCACAGTTTATTAATCCACTCATGTGTTGAAGGGCACTTAGGTTGCTTCCACAGCTTGTCAATTGTGAACTGAGCTGAAATAAACATGCTACTGTAAATGTCCTTGTAATAAAATGATCTTTTTTATTCTGGGTGGATACCTAGTAATGAGATTGAGGGATCAAATGGAAGGTCTACATTTAGCTCTTTGAGGAGTCTCTATACTTCTTTCCATACAGACTATACTAGTTTGCAATCCCACTAGCAATGTAAAAGTGTTCCCATCTCTCCACATCCACACCAGTATTTGCAGCTTGGGATCCTTGGCAATTGCAGCAACATCAAATATAAATAAAAAGCTTTCACACGGCCAAGGGTATAACAACTAAAGCAAACAGATAACCTTCAGAATAAGAGAAGATATTTTCATGCTATGAATCTAACAAAGAACTAATAACTAGAATATACAGAGAACTCAAATTAATTTTTTTCAATTTCACTTTTTTAGAGATAGAGTCTCACTCTGTCACCTAGGCTAGAGTACAAAAATGTGATTACAGCTCACTGGGGCCTCAAACCTCTGGGCTCAAGCCATCTTCCACTCAGGCAAGGTATTTCTGAGTGTCTGAAACTACTAGCAAGCACTACCATGCCTGGCTATTTTTTTTTAATTATAATTATATTTTGTAGAGACAAGGGTCTCAATATGTTGCCTAAGCTGATCTTGAACTCCTGGCTCAAATGGTGCTCCCACTTTGACCTCCCAAAGCTCTGGAATTACAGGCATGAGCCACAACACCCAGCCAAAACTTCTATTTTTAACCAGATAAATTTATATTCTGTACTGGAAAAGAGAGAATGATTTTACAGCATCTGAATTTGGAGAAACATTCAAAAGAACGATAGATTCAGCTTAATAAAAAACTCGCTGAAAAAAATATTTTTTGAAGAAAGACACGGAGACAGGACAGTGCCTGTGGCTCAGTGGGTAGGGTGCCAGCCTCATATACTGAGGGTGGCAGGTTCAAACCCAGCCCCAGCCAAACTGCAACAAAAAAGTAGCTGGGCATTGTGGCAGGCACCTGTAGTCCCAGCTACTCAGGAAGCTGAGGCAAGAGAATCGCCTAAGCCCAAGAGTTAGAGGTTGCTGTGAGCTGTGACATTACAGCACTCTACTGAGGGTGACAAAGTAAGACTCCGTCTCTAAGAAAAAAAAAAGAATGACATGGAGACAGAAAAAGAATATGCATGAAAATATTTAGGCTGACATATGTACACATTTTATTCTTAAAATGGCATTAAATTTGTTCTTATTAGCACATTTATCTGTAGACCATAATTTTTTTTTTTTTCTGGCGGGGCCGGATTTGAAACTGCCACCTCCCATATATGGGGCCAGCACCCTACTCCTTTGAGCCACAGGCACCGCCCAACCATAATATTTTTAATTCAGTAAATACACTCTCTTCAGATACTAAAGTACCTGGAAAGCTCAGAGAAAATGCTACTCCATGGAGGCTATTTGCACTGGCCATAAACTGCGCTTAGATATAACCACAGGCAATTTTATGGGGGAAAAAAAAGGGTTTTAAAAATACAGATTTTTAGAAAAATACCAGACACATGACATTAGAAACAGATATGGCTAAGAAATTGATTAACATACATAAAGAAGATCAAGCATAGTTATTCTGTTTATGTTACTTTTAATGTTTCAGATTAACAAGGTAATAATCAAGTGCAGGCTTTTTACTTCACCTAAATGTAAATGCATATGTTCTATTTTTAGGAAAAATTTTATTTTTTAAAAATGGTTTTTAATAGAATTATCATATAAATACAAATATATTTTATTAAAACAAATATATTAATTAAAAAGTAAATACTGTCCAAAGCGTAATTGTAATTTCTAAGTATCCCTCCTCAGCTTAGCAATGTCACAGCCACTCATCCCAAGCTGTGAGTCCATATGCGCAGGCTGCGGGGTGTGGGAGGTGACACTCTCTGCTTCATCCCAGCTCCCTGGATGTGGAAGGGCAGCTTTCCCCAAGGAATCGTGGTGAGCTCTTTGGATGATTGTTTTAAGGAAAGAATTGAACATCATCATCTTGCTTGCCCTCCTGACTTTAAAAGGACGTGCCTTTCTTCGAGATTCTTTCTGATTCAACGGCAACAAGAATTCCAGGACACAGCAGTCACCTGAGTTATGGCTGATGAATGTCTTCATTGCCTCAAAGAAATGTTCCAGGGCTGTGACGCTCTCCAGCGCTGCCTGAATTCCAAAGGGAACTACATGCCGTTGTGACTTTGAAGATTAATCTCTGTCACTCACAGCTCATTGGCTTCCCTGGCTCCTTTCTGCCACGTCTGCAGATGGTGCGGAGTCTGTGCCAGAGTTATTTACCCACAAGTTCCTTCACACACAGCTCCGGCTTTGAGCCATTCCAGGGAGAGTTAAATAGTGAACAATTACGCAAATCTTTTGTCCACCCATGGGTCTTTGCAGCTCTGGTCAGAAAGAGTCTCCGCAGTAATACCTGCTCTCCCTGGAGGCTGCTTCTGCTCCTTTGCAACTGAATGCAACAGGGACACTGCCTTTCTTAAACCTCAAAAATAAACATTTTCAAAATACACATAAACAACCAACTTTTCGTTTATAAACATTTCTTAACACACTTCCAATGCAGCCTTCTGCTTCACTGTGTTTTTCTCCCAGAACTTGAATAGTGGCATTCATCCTTCTCTAACTTTGGGTTCATTTACAAGTCAGCAAATATTTTGGCCCTGAGGACCACAGCTTTGGAAGAAAGATGTCAGGTGGAAGGGAAAGTGGGGAAAAGGAGCAGGGAGAGATGATGATGGTGACAGTCAGTTCTTGATATTCAGGATTAATTTCGTCTATAACTATAAAATGAGTAATTATCTTTATTGTTCTATTTTATATATACAGGAAATCAAGGCTCAAAGGGATGAAACAATTTACACAAACTCACATCTCTAATAATGACAGGACCAGGACTGGAATCCAGGCAGTGTGCATGCATTTAAAGCCTGCAGTCATAACCCCTCAGCTGTACCATAACCCCTAAGCTTTAGCTCATCAACCCGATGACAAGGGCAGAAACAGAAGAAAGAGGAAGAGGAAAAATCATGGAGAAAAGTGATAAGAAAGAAGAGAAGAGAAGTGAAAAGCAGAAAAGTACAAGGTAGTGGGAAGAGAAGAGAGGAGGAGTAAAGGGGAAAACATGGGAGAGAGACCCAGTAAAAGAGAGAGGGAAAGAGACAGACAGACAGACACAGTAGACTCAGTGTGGTCCCAAACCATTGTGTGGTTCATAACTTGAGTATTCTGCGCCCAGATATCCTGGATAAATTTGATAAGTTTTGAAATAGCCACCATCTTTTTTTCAAAAGTCCTGTTTACTTTTTTCATACTGTAAGAGTCCTGTGACCACTGATTTGCTAGAGGAGGCTTCAAGTGTTAGAACACTGGGATTCCATCCCCTCTTCTGGAATTCAGGAATAACTATCCACCTCCCCCGCCATCTCATTATAAATCAATTCTGTAAGTAGAACATTGAAAACTGCGAATCAAATGCCTTTGTCCTGAGTATCATCACTTTGGTCATGAAAGCAAAGTGCCGAAAGAGAGACTTGGACAAAGGAAAGCAAGAAGAAGAAAGAATAATATGGAGCTTTCATTAAGTGTTTGCTGTGTGTCCAGGACAGTGTGGACTCCCAAGGCGTGCTCAGAAGGTGACGTTCTCATTCTCCTCCTCTCAGGTGAAAGCCCTGGCCCCAGCTTCCAGATCTAGACTCCTACAGCCCAGGCAAGGCTGGAATGCGGAGTAGTAGTGAGGAGAATAGGTTCAGAGCAATACTGGGTCTAACTGCTCCTCTCCCATCAAGTTCTGGGTCCTGACTGCCCCCTCAGACACATTCTCAGCTTCATGCAGAGCTCTTAGGCTGCAGCTCCGGGATGCTTCCACTTCTGGCTTCCAGGAAGATTCAGCCCCTGTGAGGCACAGCCTATCTCCTCCCCGCCAGTCTGCTGGGCATCCCCTTCCAGATACAGTTGGTTTGCACAGCAAAGAGCTTCCTCTCCTAAGCCCACAGCTTGTATCAGGGGATTGCTCTTATTCTGCAGTTTTTGCTGTTTCAGTAACACAGCATCTGAGAGCGGTAAAGTGTTCCAATCGTGGCTCATTTGGGGAGGCTTTGGAGCTATCCCTTATTAGTTCCATTAATTCTGTCCTCATCTCTGTACATAATCCTATCATTAAACTGTTTTGTGTTATCTTTTAGAATTTGCTGTTTCTATCACAACTCTGTCCAATATAGATGCATCTGTGTGACCCTAGATAAAGTCCCAGCATCACAACCCTCGGTTCCATCATCTGTGAAATGGGCGTATTGTACATCAGAGGGAAGTCATGAAGAGCAAATAAAAGCGTATGTGCTTTGGTGTAAAATACCTTGCCAGGCACATAAACAATAGCTGTTATTATTGACAGCTTACTCAGGAACTATGAATGCATATGAAGTCAGATTTAAATAACTAGTCCCCCACCACACACGCACACCTTTACCCCCAAGAAATCCTCTTCCGTATCCAAAAAATAAATAGTTATTCCAATTTCAAGGTCTCTGATAGTTCCTGACTCATTCTCTTTCAAATGGGCCTAAAATCCTCAGCATTTTTTATACTCTGAGCTTGTGAATCTCAGAGTATAAAAAAGAATAAGATCTAGGTATACATGGACTCAGCCTATCTTTCAGAGAGACAGGAGACTAGCCCTTTATATAGCTAGAGAGAGGCTAATCCAAGTCCTCCTGGGTTTTTCCAGAACCCAAGAATCCTCAAAGCCATCTTTTTAATTTAGAAAATAAATCCCAACAGTACCCAATTCTACTCACAATTATCACATCTCATAGGTATATCAGATGTAGGAATACCCCAGCTCTACCATTGTTCTGGGTCTGGGGATTGCAAATTGGTTCCTTTTCAAGTGCCAACTTGGATCAATTGGCAGTGGTTGCCCGGAGTGCTGGGTGGAGAAAAATACTCAGGCCAAGTGCAGGCTCAGCAGGAAAAATAAGTGTTGTGATTGATTAACAATGTTCGCTGTAGGCTTGGGGTGAGGGGGGGAACTCCCACACTTGCTGCATGTTGCTGACCATGCATTAGAGTAGTAAGGGATTTTTTTTTTCCTGAAAGACAATAGAATGGGGTGGTAACATCCCAGTAACTTAGGCTGCTTCATGTCTAATGAAACTCTTCTTTACACCCTTCTGCAGAATCTATTTCAAGTAAAAGGTAATGACTGAGATTATAGATACTTTTTTTCATTTAGACCTTTCATTTTTATGTGCATTTGCATTCAGCAGTAAAATTATAACACATATTTGGTATCTGTTGTAAGCATCTGGGGATGGTTTATATTATAGAGATTCAGGAAATAGAGCTCTCTACCGGACAGTGATTCAGTCAAAGACTGTTCAACACAGCTCACTGAGCTCATCTCATCAATGATATGTTCACGCCGCTAAAGGCAAATGTTTAAACATTTAGTTAATGCACCATATGTCTTAAATGTTTTAGTTCCATCTGACATTTTTAAAAATCCATTTTCGTGGAAACCCGCCAAGTGAATTTACTTTTCGGGAAGATGATTATTCCATTTATCTTAAATCCAATTCTCCTGGACCTCTCCAACACAATGAACTCATAATTTGTGGGCTTCCAACTCCTTAGACAGTGCTGTCTTCATGCTCTGCCTGCCAAGGTTGGGAAAATGCCAGGCTAGGTGGTTCCATACAGAGCAGTCTATGTGCTGAGGGCCACACAGTGAGCTGTGGGCAAAGAAGGCTCCAAGAGAAGCCAGTGCTCACCTCTGGGAGCTCCGCGGAGTGGTAAGTGAGGGGCCAACGAGAAGACCACTAAAATAAAAGGGACAAAATCAGAGAGGCTGGGAATCAGGCAGGAAGAAATAAGAACACAAACCAAAGGCAAATAGAGAACATTTACAGCAGGATGTAGTTATAATTCTTATTTTTCAAGTCACACATTCCTAGCAATTAAAAACAATAAAGAGGGTAAAAATATTAACCATATAACTGTGAGGCTTAGGGATAGTGGTTAGAAACATAAACTTTGATATCAAATAAATTACAGTCTCAAATGTTGGCTCTACCAATTACTAGCAGTGACCTGGGGCAAATTATTTCATCTCTCTGAGCCTAGTTTTCTAGCAGTGTTGATTAAAAAATTAACCATGTATAGCAGGTAGTATGGAAACTTATGTTTTTTAAAAAGCAACTTACATTTTTATAATAAATTCAACTTCATGTATAAATTCCTTGTCTACCTATGGCAGAAAATATATTTTATCACATTGCCAACACTCAGTTCGTATTCAGTGATTTTTATAAAGCCAGTTTAAAGTATCATTCTGTCAGTTTTCATGCCATTCAAATCTTAGATACATGGGGGTAAGAATTCCTCATTTCTAATGTTTTCCTACCAGAGGGTGACTATGTTGGTAGAGAGAAGAGTTTTATGTAACGTCCTAGCTTCTAACCCTCACCGATCTTCAGTACAGGGATCTCATTCTACCTGGCCTTCAGCCACTGGGCTGTGTCCTTTCTCATCTGTTCTGGCAAAGTTGTCCCCTCCAAGCCCTGGACTACTTGAGTTGGCATCCACTCCCTTGACCTCTGAGATGTCTCACCAGCACTTCAGCCGGTGCTTTCAGTTAAGAGATCCTTGCTTTCTACAGCTTCTGTGTTTCAATCTCAGATATTTTTCTGTCCATTAGCCCTTTCTACACTTTTTTGGCATCCTGGAAAGTCTAGGGAGCTCGCTAATACCTAATTTATGCCACACCAGAGTGTGTAAGGTGTCAGAGGCTACCTACAGCTGACCATTCTTGTATGTCTCATGATCGTGACTATTTTTTCTTAATAGTTTACCAAATACTTTTATGCACAGTCAAGGTGCCCAGGAGTATAACATCCTAACAATTGTTATACTGTATTAAATCTCCATTTAATAATTCTGTGTTCTTTTTTTATGTTTATCATTATTTTATTATTTTTGGTTCAATATACAAATACCCATTGTATACCATTAACAATGAGAGAATTAAAATTAACATCACAACACAAAATATGAAATACATAAAAATAATCCTTCAGAAATACGTAGTATTTCTACATGGAAAACTTCTAGTTATTGAAAATACAAAAAGACACATATCTGTAGATATTGCAAAATTGTTATTAATGATTTTTTTATTTGTTTAGGTATTCCTTCTGTTATAATTTGAGTTATTGTCTTTCTAGGGCTATCAGTATACCACATAACAAACTCAGTTTGGCTATTTCATATATACTTCCTCCAGCATATCAAGTATGTCATGGAGCCAATAATGGGATTTCTCCAAGCAGCTGCCAGTCTCCCATCTCTCCCTACTGGATGAATTAGAGACTCTTGGCTACTCACAAACCCTAGACTTGGAGCCTTGGAGTTCTGCTATCTTTGCCCACCGGTAGTCATGAGCAGACATAGCCAAGCAAAGGAAGAAAAGGATGATCCAGGGAAGCATTCTAAATGTAGAATATAAACGTCTTACCACAATAACTAAGAAAATGACATGAAGGCTATGTTAACCAGTTTGATGAAAGTATTTCAAGTTGTTTATAAAAACAGCACACTGCACCCCATGACGGCATTAATGTACACAGCTATGATTTAATAAAAATAAATAAATAAAGACCATTTCTTGAAATCTAAACATTTGTAAGGATCAAAAGCTTTCTTGGAAAGGGAACCGTTGATTCCAGCAGAAACAATACTCATCATCAGTTCAGTGACTGGGAGGGAGACAGGTGGAAGGAAGGATGGAGAATGTCTTTGAATTGGTTGTGTTTTAGAGGAAGAAATTAAATCACAAAGTCAGGCTGGAAAGGCAACCCACAACTTGGGATATATAACATCAGCTTGTGGTCATGACATGGAGCCTGCTCTGACTGTCTGGTAGCTTTTGTTCAGTCAGGGCTGTTCTTTGGCTTCCTGAGACCAGAGACTAAACAGTCACTCAGGCGAGAAGGTGATGGAAATTGGGATCAGAGAGGCAGCCCTCGCTTCCTCTAGCTTTAACCAAAATTGCTGCCTAACACCCCATAGTAATTCAAGGCCCTGGCAAAGTTTATGTCTGCTCCAGAAAAAAAAATCCTGCCTGAACTTGTGATTGAGCTACCTGCATAAGAAGGAGGAAGAGAGTAAAACAATCTAGATCAGTGGTTCTCAACCTTCCTAATGCCTCCTAATGCAGGGACCCTTTAATACAGTTCTCATGTTGTGGTGACCCCCCACCATAAAATTATTTTCATTGCTACTTCATTTTAGCTAACTGTAATTTTGCCACTATTATGAATCGTAATGTAAATATCTGATATGCAGGATGTATTTTCATTGTTACAAAGGGGTCATGACCCACAGGTTAAGAACCGATGAGCTAGATCGACCTTAGCTCCCACCATGTTGGAAGGAAAGAGTATAGCAAGGGAAGGTAAAGATACTTTGGGAAGATTAGTTGTGGTGAGAAGTTTTTCTAACAGAAGAATATAAAAGAGAGAAGACCTTTGAAAATGTTTAATTATGTACTGTCTTTTCTTTTAAATTCTTAATTATTGTTCATTTTCCTTGAGGTAAGTAATGCTTCAAGGGGAAGGTAGAACATTCTAGACCAAATAAATCATTGCTTAGCTTTTTTTAGAGTTTAAAAAAAAAAAGTAAATGTATTCTTCATTCCAGGACAATAGCCTAATGACAAATGTTTTTAATAATCAGAATCCAGGTGTTTTCTTCAAACACCAAAAACTGAGATTTGTAAATCAAGAGCCAAGGCTGGAGAGACTGAAGCAGGGGATCTGGCACGAGCTTTGACCTGGCGGAAACTGAGGATTGGACTGAAGGATAGGTTTGGACCATGAAACTGTAATAGAAACTAGCAGATAGAGCCTAAGAAGGGGAGAGGAAAAGGCAGAGTGCAGACAAGTGAATTGACTTTCCTGTCCCCTTGAAGTCAATGTTAGGGGGATCTAGACATCATTAGCCAGGGTCAGGAGATGTCAAAGCAGGAAGTTTATTTCTTGCCTCCCCAGAGATCCTGCCTTTCAGAGATGTCCGTGTCTCTGTGGCCACAAGGCCAGCATGGTGTCTAGGTGCTGAAATAGAAGTGACTGGGAATGTGCCAGGTAGAAGGGCATGAGAGCACATTCTCCCATCCCCTCCCCTCCACTCTGCCATTTTCTGTGGTTTGTGGGAGACTTAAAGTTCCTAGAAACCTAAGTATTGAACAAGAGATGCAGCCAGGCCAAAGGACCAGCAGCCCCAGGGATAGGTAAAGTGAGAGCAGGGTCTATCATGGGGAAATCACCAAGGCTTAAACGTGACATGCAAACAAGTTACCCTGCTGTAGATACTTTGGCAAGAGAAATAGCATGAGCCCTTCTTTTCCCAGGAGAAGACCACAGAGACCTCATGCCCCAACACCTCAAGAAGAAGCGAGTGTTCCTTAGCACAGGCACCACCATCTCAGGAAGGCAGAGGAAGGGAATCACTGCCCCAAAAGTTCATTTTAAGGCAGAAAGCCAAGAAAACTATAATTGGTGAGAACAAGTGTTTTCCTCATCAATGGGGTAGGGGAGCAAGAGATAAAGTCATAGAAAATAAACAAAATTATTGAAAATGAAAGAAGATAGGTAAGGGTTTTTTTTTTCTCTTTATTAAATCATAAATGCAATAATGCATTCATGGGGTAAAATGTGCTGGCTTTATATATGGTCTGAAATACTTACAACAAACTGGTTAACATAGCCTTCACTGCACTTTCTTAATTATTGTGTTAAGACATTTATACTCTACACTTAGTAGATTTGACATGTACCATTGTAAAATGCACCATAGGTATGGTCCAACCAATTACCCTCCCTCTACCTATCCTTCGCCCCCTCCTCCCCCTCCTCTTTCCCCTTCATCTTGGGCTATAGTTGGGTTATAGCTTTTATATGGAAGTGTGGGAATCCACCGAGAACCCAAACATTTGAGTGAGAAAACAACAAGTGATCCCATCTCATTGTGGGCAAGAGATTTGAATAGACACTTCTCTGAAGAAGACAGGCACACAGCCTACAGACACATGAAAAAATGCTCATCATCATTAATCATCAGAGAAATGCAAATCAAAACCACCTTGAGATATCATCTAACTCTAGTAAGATTAGCCCACATCACAAAATCCCAAAACCATAGATGTTGGCAGGAGAAAAGGGAACATTTCTGCACTGCTGGTGGGAATGCAAACTAATACATTCCTTTTGGAAAGAAATTTGGAGATCACTTAGGGATCTAAAAAAAGGGGGGATGGTTTTCATGTTAGGTTTTAGGATATTCATCTGCTTGGGCTACCATAATAGAACATCAAAAACTGAGTAACTTAAAAAATAGAAGTTTATGTTCTCATGGTACTGAAGGCTGGAAGTTCAGATCAAGGTGTTGTAAGGGTTGGTTTCTGATGAAGCTTTTCTCCTTGCCTGGTAGATGGCCCCTCCTGTCTGTGTCCTCACATGACCTTTTCTCTGTGTGCACAGAAAGACAGACGGAGAGGACTCTAGTGTCTCTTCTGTATATAAGGACATCAGTCCTATGGAATTAAAGCGTCAACCTTATAACCTCATTTAACCTCAGTTACCCCCACTAGGGCCTTAGCTACAAATACAGTCATATGGAAGGTTAGGGTTTCAACATACGAATTTTAGAGAAGCATAATTTAGTCCATAGCAGAGTATATGAGCTGAAGTTAAGCATAAAGTTTTTACCTGTATTATTCAAGTAAAGACTTCAGTCTAGCACTTGGTCTTAGTAAACACGTAACAGGAGCCAACCATAATAATTTTACTGCTATATTATAATAATAAAATTGGCTACTTTATAATACATGCCTGGCATTTTTTAAGTGCTTTGCATGTGCTGTTGCATTTAATCTAACGACGACTTTGGAAGACAAACCCCATTACTCTCTGACTTTAGTCCTATGAACTTTCCTAGAAAAGTAACTTCCTACCCCACAACCAAAGCTTAGCCACACAGCTCTGACAAGCTACAAGGAACTGGGGACCAGTATGGCAGCTCTTTCCCTCTTCCTTTCCTTTGGCTTACTGGGATGGTATTCTCAATCACTCTTGACACCATAAATGTCAAGGTATGTCATTGGTACCCACTGAAGACATGATGACAACTGCTCTTCTCCAATGACCTTTCTGCTGCTAATGCTGCCACTGTTACCAGAATTTCTATCTTCCGCAGATCCTTGGTCTCCAGAATTCAAAGAATGAACCCATCAACCACAGATCAGCAGTAAGATACGATTTATTAGACAGAAAGGAATACAGAAGGGGTAAAAAGCACCAGAGCTTCTGGCAAAGGGCAGGACCCAAGTCAAAAGTCTCCACACGGATCCTCTCTCTACAGGTATATATAGTCTTGAGAGAATTACATTTTGGCCAGGACTTGGTAATTAAAAACACCTTTTCAAAGTTAATGAGTGTATTATCAAATGCAGTTTTTGCCTCAAGGAAGGAATTAGGGTATATGCTCCCTACTCAAGGTGGAACCAACCAAAACTTTCCGGGCTGCTATGCTCCTGGCCTTGCTAGAGCCTAGAGGGAGTGGCTTGGAAAGAGTAGCCTGTTTGTGCCTAGAGGTGGGGTCTGATTTCTGAGTTCACCTGGGCCTAGAGAATGGAGGATCCCTGTCCAGTCTGAGTGGGGAAACCCTGTGTCACCATCACTGAGGCTATAAAGCAGCAAGGTCACTGAAGCAGCCACCACTGATGGGCAGAGCCAGCCACAATCCTGTCACCATCAATGTTACCGTGGCATGCTAGTCCTGCTGCCAAGGAACAAAGCAATGCTGCCATCTTATAACCCAAGGCAACGAGCCTTCAGACCAGACCACTCCTTGTAATTCACTCATTGAGAGGCCTCTGACCTTGCTAAGCTTCTACATTTATTTGTTCTTTCCATCCTTAATGCTTATATTGATATTCAAGTTTTATGATGAACAAAATGGGCTGAACATAAAGTTAAGAAAGCGAATGGAGACAGAAAATAAAATAAGAAGAAGAACATCCAAAACGGATTATGCTAGGATTAAGTTTAGAGGTGAAAAACATAAAATGAAAAGCAATTTTGGATTTAAGGACATGGTGTAGGTGAAATCATCCAGCACCATGAATGTTTTTCTTGGAACTTAATCCCTAATGCACATCATCCTTTTGTGTTCAATAGTTGGTTGGTAAATGGTTAACACATCTAGAGACTTTCCCTTCCATTCTCACAAAATTTTTCTGGAAAAGAAAATCTTAAATATTAAGTAAAGATACGCCTATGCATAGATTCCACTGCCTTTCGTTTTAGCTTTATTTGATATGACGCTGCCATTTTTCTCTGAACACACCAAAGCCCTGAGCTTAGGGAGAGAAATAAATCTGCGGTTCATCTTCCCACAGATGTTATTTTGGAACAATTCCATTCGATGCCTCCTAGATAAAGCAATCAACCTGGAGAGGAATGAGGAACCCATATACTAAAAAGTGACATATAATTATTACCATACCTATTAAGTGAATAAACCAGCCAGAGCCCAATTACATCGTTGCAACATACAATGAAATATCTCTTAAACAATTCTTCAACAAAGAAATAAACCTGTCAGGGAAGAAAAATTTGTTGTACATCAAGGCTATGTATTGAGGAAGTAATGTTAGTGTCAGGGTCGTGCTGGCTGTAACTCAATGTGCAATTAAGGGAAATTAGAGGCAATCCTCATTACATACATTTTACACTTTGTTTATTGTGCTACAAATTCTGTAGTGGAGCCACTGACTTGTAGCAACAATAGCTCATCTAATGGAAAATGAGAATGTTAACAAAGGATGTTTGATGGCTGAGGAGCAGAGTACGGCAATTCCATTTCTTGCCATGTGTTCCTTCTCCAAAACCACATCTTTGGAGAGAGCTGAGCAGAAGTAGCCACAACCAGAGCATATGAGATGGACTTGAAATTCTGTTTGAGATTTAAAAGGACAGAAAAGAAAATAAATAACAGGAAACAAAAGCATTTCAATAATCTTTAGGACAAAGAATAAATTTACTATCAATCATTTGATAAAGAGTTGGGAAGAAGGGAACAAACAAAAATGGTGGAGATGGCCGTGTTAGGCTGAAACTCATGAAGGAGAAAAGGCTGGGCTATGAAGATCACCTTGGAAGGCTATCAGTCCCCTCAGAGAAAACTTACTGGAAATTTCCTAAGTCTTAAATTCAGATATGCTCAGACTAAAAACCCCACAGTTGTCTATAAGCATTATTTCTACAAACGTCCACCATTCATTCTCAGGCAAATAGTAGAAGGTGGCACTATCACAGGATGAATCGCAGGGCAATGGTGTGGTATTCACATGGTCACTGAGCTGGGAACCTCAGGTTTGGAGGAAGAAGTAGTAGTTGGTCATTAAAAGTCATTACCAGGTAAGCATTTTAACCTGACTCTTGCATACTGGGTCTCTTTGTGGACCACTGACAAAATGAGTATTGGATTTCCCAAGTTAAAAATAAATCATGGATTCTTATAACCTCCTTTTGGCTTTGAAAGTAAGCTCAGGTGTGTGGCAGTCACAGCAGCGTTGGCAGCAGAGACATTGGAACCACATGGGTTTTGGAGAGCCTCTTGCAAGAAATAACATCCAGGAATATTTTTGGATGAAAGCTGAGCATTTGAAACATTTGAATTCTTTTCTCCCTAGAGCTTTTATAATCCCTGACATCTTGGCCACTAACTCTCCCCAAATGAAACAGAAATTTGCATACTGGATGCTAATTATTCACTTAATCGGACTACAGTTAACATTATCTTCTCTTAAAAAAAAATTAAGACTGGCCCAATGACATTGGAGCATCCCTTGTCCATTCACCTCAGGGTCTCCTAGAAAAAAGGCGCCTGGAATCTGAAGTTGGGTAGATGTTTGTTGTTGGGAGGATGGTGGGGAAGGCACTGAAGACTGCAAAATAAAAAAAGTGAAATGACTAAATCATTTTCCAGGATTCTCAGAAGGAGGGCTTCTGAGCAATTACAGGCATCCTCCAAAGTCAGGGCTCTTGCCAAGCTGGAAAAGAGAAGCTGTTTAAAATTCTGCTTCTCTTCCATGGGGAGAAAGGAGGTTGTCACATTCTTAACCCTTCCCAGATGTAACAGAAATATTTACAGAATACTGATTTTAAATTTGTGCATTCCCAGATTTCTCTTGTGCTCCTTTTCTAAAGTAGTCATGCATTGTGGGAAAACATTTCTTGTTAGTTTCAATGTTGGGTCTGAGCTGGGTCTTTGCTGCATTGGACCCCAGAAGGAGAAAGGTGGTGGCTAAGGTTGCTGAAGGCATTAACTTGACCAACGTTTCAGGAATTAATTTCAAGCCTACCTACACTCTTTGAATAAATGATTTAGTAAATATTGTCTACAAGTATCATTCTGAAGTCTTTTTCCCAGTGTTGACTCACAAAGGGAGTGGCATAGATCCAAGATCTGGGAAGTAAAATAGCCACTCCGGTACCCATTCAATCCCATGGACTTATGCATTTATTCAGCACTACTATACATGCAGCACTAGCTGCGGTTGGTCATAAAGTCTTTTAAAATCTGTAGGAAGCTTATGACTTCCTGGCTGCTATCATTGCCATATAGTCACATTACAACTATTTTTAAAGAATCTCCTAAAATGAGATAAAAAATTCTTAAGTTTCCCACCACCTGCCTGGTCAAATAAAAACATAAGGATGACCAGAGCTGATAAAACACAAAAACAAAGCTGAGTTTCTTGGTTCACTCAAAAGCCACAGTGACCACTAAGTTAAAAGCAAAAAAAACCCAGAAAATCAGATAAAAAGAGAATCCTGACACCCACCTTTTGCCTGGTTAAAGAGAGGGCAGTGTAGTCCTTGAGATTAGGCATCCTTTATATATAAAAAGCTCAAGCATGGTTTGCAGACTGGCGAGGGATAGTTTCATAACCCTCTAGCTCAGTGATTTTCAACCAGTGTGTGGCGGTCCACTGGTGTGCCCTGAGAGGATTTTAGTGTGCTGCAGAATTTTTAAAGATCATTAATTAAATTATTTTCAAAATGAGTTCAAAGTACAGTAAATATATTCTTTACTTTACTCTTTTTTTGAATCAACATAATTTAAGCATGCTGTAAAAGATTAACTATAGGTTCAAGTGTGCTGTGAGATTAAAAAAAAAAGAGAGAGAGTTGAAAAATGCTGCCCTATTGGGTTCCAGATCACAAAGTAAACAAATTCAGCTCCAAAGTGGGTGAAATTTTTCTTAACAGGATAATTACTTTTGTCCAAATGCACCTTACCCCCACCTGTCTGCAGCTTGTGTTCTCTGTCACAGGCACCTGTCACACAGAGCTGGAGGCCATTTTTCCAAGTCTAGTTTAATTAGTGTAGTCCTAATGTTTGGGTATCCTCAAACTTCATATGCTGAAATCCTAACCCCCAAGGTGATGGCAGTTAGGATGTGGGGGTCTCAGGAGAGGTTCTATCCTCAGGAACAATTGCTATTAGTACTCTGATAAAAGAGAACTCAGATAACCAGCTGAGGCACAGCAGGAGGCATCATCTATGGATTAGAAAGTGACCTTCACCAAACACCAAATCTGCCAGAGCCTTGATCCTGGACATGCCAATCTCCAGAACTGGGAGGAATACATTTCTGTTGTCTATAATGTCTGATGACATTTTGTTACAGTAGGCTGAATAGTCTAAAACACCAATCCCCCTTTCAGAGTGGGAATCCTTTTCGCAACTTTTGTTAAAATGCTCATCCACTCATCAGTGGTCAATTGAGGCTTCATTTCAACTCTAATAACTCGTGGTCAGAGAGCTTCCCTGTAGTGAACTGACACCGTCTCCCCGTAAGAAGCCATTGGAACAAAAGGAATGCATTCTGTGTGCTATGCTTTCTGCTAAGCAGATTTAATCCTCACATCAACCAAGCACCATAGGTCTCATTATTATCCTTATATCTAGAAAATAAGGATAATTAGCACTTATAGAGGACTTACTATGTGCCAGGTACCTTATGGGTTCAATCACAATTTATTCACACATGGATTCATGTTTTATCCAAGGACAACATCATGTTTTTATTCTATTTATAATACTCATGTTGACCTTTTTGCCTTCGGCAACATATGCAACTTTCATTCTTTGGGTAATCTGGGTTTTTTTGTTGTTTTTTTTTTTTCATTGAATGGTAACTATGTACATTAATGCACTTCTGGGGTACAGTGTGGGGTTTTCACATGCAATTCGAAATTCTTCCATCAAACTGATCAACACAGCCTTCATGTCATTTTCTCAGTTATTGTTTTAAAACGTTCTCATTCTACTCTTAGAGAGATTCACTTGTACCCCTGTAAGATAAACCTCAGAAATGGTCCCTCCAATCCCCCTCGGGTAATCTGTTTTTAAGGAAA
>CAUYQV010001289.1:0-40932 GCA_963574575.1 Galagoides demidoff
AGCCCATGCTAGATCCCTGAGTGAGATGGGAAGAGTGGCGGTGTGAGCTTGGTGAATAAAACAAAGGAGGGCTTGGGAAGGTAGTTCTATAAATATGCAAATGCCATGCTGACCTCTTCTAGATTCTTCCAGGAGAATGAATATGCTTTTCTCCTTCCTTCTTTCCTTTCATTTCTTTTCTTTCTTTCCTTTTTTTTTTTTTTTTGAGACAGAGCCACCAACTCCTGGGCTCAAGAGATTCTCCTGCCTCCTCCAAAGTAGCTGGGACTACAGGCACCTGCCACAATGTCCTGCTAGTTTTTGGTTGCAGCTGTCATTGTTGTCTGGTGGGCCGGGGCTGGATTCAACCCCGCCAGCTCAGGTGTATGTGGCTGGCGCCTTAGCCGCTTAAGCCACAGTCGCCGAGCCTGAGGATGCTTGTCATTGCCGCTTGTGACTATGTATATTTGTACTGATCCTCTTTAATAAATACATCGAACTTTTTTTTCTTTAAAAAAAAAACTCATTTTAACTTGTGTCTGTTACTAATGTTTTGTTCTTTGGAATGTAGAATGCCAGTGTCATTGCTAACTCTATTATAATGTCCCTTTAATTTTGTTCAATCCTTGTTCAGGGAAGATGTTCTTATGGACTTAAGGTCACAGCAGTGTGTACCCCACCACACCACACCTCTTGGTGACTAGTGGGTTAGCAGGTAAATGATAACAGTCATAATAGTAATTAACATTTTTAGAACACTCACTTTATTCTCTCCTTATATTTTAAAACATTGTTTATCTTGTGTCTAGCATTTAGGAAGAAACTTTTCCTGAAAGTTTTTGAGATAGCCTGGCTATGAGTTACAGAAAGACAAAGATCAGTTTCAGCCTGGATTAATTCAGAGATCATGAGATTACCTCTCCTCCTCTAGAGCTCCTCTGGAAGCTTGCTTCTTTGCACAAAAAGAAATTGTTTTGTGTTATACCTATGTGTGTATGTAAATATAAAAAGACGTATAGATTCTCAGGAAATTAGAATATACATAATCAATGAACTAGCTGGCAAGGACTAGCTTTTAAATCAAAGAAGAAATGGGGAATCTTCATAATAAAGATACAGGGTTAGCTCGTGCCACTCCCCTGAGTGCATGAGGAAGGAATGAGCTGATACTTGAAAATGACACGGAATCTGGATCTGGAAGATTATCAGAACTTCGTATCTCCCTCTTGGCTCTGATATTTGTTTTTATTGCATTTTTTCTTTCTCTGCAGCCCAGCTTTCATGGGGAAGAAAACATGAATAACCCTTAGCTCCTTCTACAGTTCCAGCCACCTGCAGAGAATGACTAGCAGGCTCTCAGTCATAGCTCCACATTCCCTGGAAAGAGACCACTTTGCCAAGCAAGGGTCAGGTGACCATTGTTAGCCAATGAGTAGAGTTTGGATCCCCAGTCCAAATATGGCTGCCTGGGACTCCCCAGGGAGATCTGGTGGGAAGCATCCCAAGAAGGGAGTTGGCTTCTGGACTTGGCAGACAATCCAAAAGATGTCTAATGGAGTAAGAAAAAGCTTTAGACACAAATCTCCTAACCTCTTACCAGGAAATGTTAATGAATGTGGTGGTCTTCATTATTTGTCCGTATCAGTAGGAGCTGAACATTAAGACTGAGGGAAACTGTTACCACAATAGTAGATACTCTTCAAATTTTAAAGACTCAAGATGCAAAGCTTATTCTATGAAATTGCCTAGAGAAAAATAATGAAGCCTGCATGGTAATATTTTGCTTCTTTATATACATATTTTGATATTGTAGAACAATTTTTATATTTAGTTTCTAGAACCTAAAATTTTATACCTTACTGCAAAGGAAAGCTTGCTTTCCCTTGTATTCATGTAACCATCATTCAGTAATTTATCAACCTCCTGTATAAAACCAGTGGCTTAATTATCCCCCCAAGTAAGTGTTTGGTTTTTTTTTTTTGAGACAGAGCTCCAAGCTGTCCCCCTGGGTAAAGTGCCGTGGCATCACAGCTCATAGCAACCTCCAACTCCTAGACTCAAGTGAGTCTCCTGCTTTAGCCTCCCAAGTAGCTGGGACCACAGGCGCCTGCCACAACGCCCGGCTATTTTTTGGTTGCAGCTGTCATTGTTGTTTTGGCGGGCGGGCTGGATTCGAACCCGCCACCTTAGGTGTATGTGGCTGGCTCCTTAGCCACTTGAGCCACAGGCACCAAACCCAAGTAAGTGTTAAGTGCCTTCTATAAGCTTTATATTTGCAAGATAATGAAAATACTGCCTGCAGCCCTCTTTGAAACATACAGTATTATGGAGGACTGATAACAAAACAAATAGAATTGCAAGGTGTAGGTCCCATGATGGAGTTGAGAGTCTGTGGACCTGGGGAGAGGCTGGAGGTTGGGCTTTCCTTTCTTGGCTGACTATAAAAATACAAGAGCTCCATCAGAGAGCTACCATCTTCTGCCCCAGAAATTGACTTTCTAACATCTTTGATAGGGGTGAATCCTCTACTGGATCCTCAGAAATTAGAGGAGGAAAATACCTGTCAGTTCATTCTGTTCTTTCCAGAGAGCCAAGTTGGAATTCGTTTTCCAGTCATTGTTGTAGTCACTAGTTTCTTGTCAGGAGCAGTTTCTGACTTGTGTTCCTAATCAACACTGGAGTGGAATTATTCATGTTTCATTTTACAGTCTGTCTTGAAATAACTGTTTGGAAGTACTGTTTGGTAGAGGCATTACTGCTACACTAATTGGCCTTTTGGGTGTTTGAGGTAGAGACTGGATAAGAAAGAGGCTTCCTACTGGCTAGACTCCCAAGTAGTCTGCCTCTGTGGCATATTTGAAGGTCATTGTGAAGAAAGTTAGCCTTGGTCTCCCCCAAGTGCCACAGTATCTAAACACCCACCATTAACATGTATTCTGTTGAGTTAAAATGGCATTTCCTAACATGTGGCATTTTAGGGCAGAATGATGTTGGTAGTACCCTTTTTTTTTTTTTTGTAGTTTTTGGCTGGGGCTAAGTTTGAACCCGCCACCTCCAGCATATGGGGCCAGCGCCCCCCTCCTCTGAGCCACAGGTGCTGCCCATTGATAGTATCTTTTAATGAATAAATTTATGTACTGGCTTATGTTTTTGCTGTGTTGAAATCGTAAGATTTGAATGGAGAAGGAGATGGGTGTGTGTGTGTTTGAGAGAGAGGATTTTTTCTTTTTCCTTTTTTTTTTTTTGGAGATAGAGTCTTGTCACCCTGGGTAGAGTGACGTGACATCATAGCTCATAGCAACCTTAAACTTCTGGGTTTGAGCAATCCTCTTGCTTCAGCCTCCTGAGTAGTTGGGCCTGTAGGCACCCGCCACAACACCTGGCTAGTTTTTAGAGATGGGGTCTCAAACTCCTGAGCTCAGGTGGTCCACATGCTTTGGCCTCCCGGAGTGCTGGAATTACAGACATGAGCTGCCGTGCCCAGCAGATAGATACGATATTTTAGAGGGTGTGTATGTGGGAGCTGAGCACAGGCGAGGTCTTCCAGGAGGAGGAACTGGGAGTATTCAGTATGGTATGCCTGTTGCAAACCTGAGCAGACTTCCCTGTATTTCTGTATTACCTGCCTGACATTCCCTCCCCCTTACTTTGGAAAATGAGCAGCAGCCCCCATCCATAACCTGTGGCCTCTGCTTTGGCTTCAGCGCTCAGTGCTGGGTGTGTGACTAGGACAGCAAATGCAGGTGTCCTATCCTGAGCCTGAGTTGGCTTTTTTCCTTTCGCAGTGTTTTGGTTGTTCAGGATTTCTGCAGGATGGTGGGACTTAATGGAAAATATTTCTGAAAGACCCATAATTTAAGTTCTTTCCCAATGCCACTGACGTCTCTTCTTGATCACCTTTATTGCCTCAAATCACCTGACTTGCATAAGCTGTATTATTTCCATATTACAAGGGAATCTTATGACATCTGAGAATTGAATTTCTGTGATCCTGATAAGGGTCTACATAAAACTCTCTCACCTACTTATTCAACTTCCCCTTGGAAATCGTGACAATTGTTACTGTGGCCTAATGGCCTTAAATTGATCTCCTACATTTGACCTGCTGAAGTGTCCGGAAACAAGCTTAGGGTCCCAGTGTGGTCAATTATCCCAGCTATTAGAGCATATCATCACTGTCTGTAATGGGAATGCTGTGTGAAACCTCAAACAGCATTTTTACACTGCCCTGGGGTATATGTGTGTAGCATAGTATTTCGATGTAAATGCATTTCTTAATCACCTGCCCATGGGCCCTCTGGACCATAATCCTGGGCTCAGTTCTCCTTTGCAATTCCCAATATCCAAATATTTCTTTCGGATTAAATATCTGCACTTTAGATTATTCCCACTCTGAGCATTGCTCTTACTTTCCCAGCATAAATCTCCCCTTATTTCCTTTCATATATAGATTATCCACAGGACACGTCATTGCTCTACCTCACATGTCCCAGCTGAGCTTCAGCTGTGAAGTTAATTAATGTTCCTGTAAGGAAAAGAATGCATTTAAAAAAATCTGGTTCCACTTAAAATGAGATATGAAAAGCTGAGAGCTACATAGGTCTTGAGTGAGTCTAGAGCATGCCATCCTAAGTAACAGGAGGGCAGAAATGATCCCCAGTTTGTGAGGAGCTGGAGCACGAGGATGGAGTTCTGTTGGTCTTAGGAAGGACTTACCTATGGTGGGTCTCAAGGGCGTGTAAGCTGTGTCACTTACTGCTGATAGCATAGTAGCTATTTATGTTATTATTGTCCTTTGACCTATAAAATCATTGTATTCTAAGCACCTCAGTTCCAGCAGTCAGAGTAATCGCATTTTATTTTATTTACATAATTTTATTGAGACAGTCTCACTCTGTCACCCTTGGTAGAGTGCTGTGTCATCATAGTCACAGCAACCTCAAATTCTTGGGCTCAAGTGATCCTCTTGCCTTAGCCTCCCAAGTAGCTGGGAATTATAGGCACTCACTACAATGCCTGGCTATTTCTTTTTTTTAGAGACAGGGTCTCACTCTGGCTTAGGCTGGTCTTGAACTTCCGAGCTCAAGCAGTCCACCACCTCAGAGCAAGACCTTGTCTCTTTAAAAAAAAAAAAATACATAGCCAGGTATTGTGGGAGGTGCCTGTAGTCCCAGCTACTCAGGAGGCTGAGGCAGGAGGACCACTTGAGCCCAAGAGTTTGAGGTTGCAATGAGCTGTGATGTCACAGCACTCTGCCAAGAGCGACAAAGTGAACTGACTGTAAATAGGGCATTTCACATTCCTGAGCCTTAGTTGCTTTATCTGTAAAATGCAGAAATTACAACGCCTATCTCTTGGGCTGGTTTTATGGCATAAAGTATACATAATGTACTCAGCATGATGTCTGATGTAAAATACTGAATATGTAGAAATTATTATTATATTGCTGTTGTTACCATCATCATCACTTGCATTATTAGTATAAATCAGTTCTCAATGAGGGGCTATTGTCCTCTGCCAAAGGGATATTAATGTCTGGGACATTTTTGGTTGTCACAACCGAGGGCGTGCTATTGGCATCTAATGTGCAGAGCCCTGGAATGCTGTTATACAGGGTGGCCACAATTTTAAATTGCACACAAACTTTATGGCCACCCTGTATATCCTACATTGCACAGGAATGACTCCATAAATAAAAATAGTCTGGTCTCAAGTGTCAAGGCTAAGAAACCCTGATATGAATAAATTGTCTACCCCTGTCACTGATGGCATCTCTCCTCCCCTAGATGTTCTCATATCACTGCGCTAAGCCAGCTAAGAAATGCTGTGCTTTGAAAAATGATGAAGTCTTTAAAGCATTGTGCCTTTTCTTATTTGTGTCCTGTGCCAAGCAGAGTCTCTGCCAGGCTGTATGGAGGAGTTGATAGTGTGACACTTTCCTGGACTTCTATATCAGTAAGAAATTTTGTTTTTCAAACTTCTTGAAAATTATAAATGGGACTTGGATGGTCTTAGAGTTGTCCCAGCAGAGATGGAGAGTGGATTTTGATTCCTCAGTTTGTATCAATCTATCATTGTTGTAAAGGGTTAAGTAGTCCTTATGGACCTTAGTTGAAATTTTTATTGAAACACAAGTGTTACTATTCCTTGTATAAGAGGAGATATGAGGTATTTCATCACATGCAAAATCCATTTAACAAATTCTTTTTCCTGTTAACATTCTCAAATGAGACATTGAACAAAATTTCATTGGGAATAATTTTAAGAGAGAATTTGGGGGTGGTGGTGCATCTTGTTACCTCTGAATATTTCCTTAGTGTAACTTTCATTTATAGTTGATAAGCATGTAAAGAAAAACCAAGCACTGGGCATTGAGAGAAAATGTATTAAAATCAGAAAGTAATGGGTAGTGCCTGTGGCTTAAAGGAGTAGAGCGCTAGCCCCATATACTGGAAGTGATAGGTTCAAACCCCGCCCCTGCCAAAAACTGCAAAAAAAAAAAAAAATCAGAAAGTATTGATGTATTTTCATCTGTACAATGCCCATTACAAGAGGTTTTACCTCTGTAATCTTAGTCCAGACAATGTTAAATTGTCACTTCCCAATGGAATATCATTAGTTTCTTAACACAGTTTTTCACCTGTATCCCTTGACTAGATTATAGGTGTTTGCTCTCTCTAAAGAAATAGTTTATTTCAGTTTATTTAGCTATTATCTTATTTGAAATCATTTTCATTTTGCAAATAGCAGAAAACAACAAGTGGGCAAAGATGTTATTAAAATGAAATGATATTGAAGGAGTAAGTTGGGGGTTCTGGGACTGTCTTGCCTTTTTCTTGTTGCCCAGGCTGGAGCATAGTCATGCAGTCATAGCTCACTGCAGCCGCTGTACTTTGTCCTGAGTTTCTGTGGGTATTTCTTACCATTTCAAGAATGATACTCTGTTGGAAACCCCAGATCCATAGTGTTAGGCCAAAAGAGCTTTTACAGGGGGATTCTTAATCTCTCATTTTCACAAATATCTAAAATTTAAACCAGCAGTGTTTGGGAGTTAGCAAATAAATGCCAGGTGATTGAGAAGAGCTAAGTAAGAACGTACAGAGATTTGCCTTGGTCACCTGATTCATCCAACCCTTTTTCATCCAAGAAAAACAAAAACAGTGAACTGTGTAATGTAGATTCTAAGACAAAGAAAAAGTATGTAAGAAAAATTGGCTAGGTAGTTGCTGGTAGAATGAATCTACTATTAAAATACTTGCAAACCACAGGAATAGATAAATGGTTTACTTTTAGTTTAATTTTTCTTTTCTTTTTCTTTTTTTTTGGAGACAGTGTCTTATCCCATTGCCCTGGGTAGAGTGTTGTGGCATCATTATAACTCATAGCAAACTCAAACCCTTTGGGGCTCAAGAGAGGCTCTTATCTCAGCCTCCCAAGTAGCTGGGATAACAGGCGCCTGCCATAGTGCATGGCTAGTTTTTCTATTTTTGGTAGAGATGGGTCTCACTCTTGCTCAGGCTGGTTTTGAACACCTGAGCTCAAGCAATCCACCTGCCTTGGCCTCTCAGAGTGCTAGGATTACAGGTGTGAGCCACTGTGCCTGGCCTCTAGTTTTTGTTATTACTCCTTTCTAGAAACAATGATTTTGCCAATTTCTTGCTTGGGATTTCCCCCTCCCCCCAGTTATAAAACTTACTTCCCATAGTGGAAGTTCATATTGCAGGGGACGCATCCCTATCATCTGAACCAGGTCAGGCTGTCTGGTGGGCTCCTGGCTTGAGCTCAGTGGATTGGACTAGCTGACAGGCAGGGGGTGTCCTTTCTAAGGTTTCCCTCTAGGTCTCTGTGGGGATAAGAAGAAACCCACAATTTCTAAAGGATTCTCTTCGGTTTGTATAAAATATTCTGAGGTAAGGAAAGTTTGATTGTATTTAACACTTCACCCTCAAAATTTTGCCTACTCATACATTGAATTCCCACTACAGCCTTAAATGTAAGGACCACAAATTAATGATGAAGAAGAAAAGTAATAATAAAATGATGATTAGTACTTACTGAGCACTTGCCATGTACCAGGCACTCTTTTTTCTTTGTTTTTTATTAAATCATAGCTCTGTACATTAATGCAGTCATGGGGTACAGTGTGCTGGTTTTATATACAATTTGAAGTATTTTCACCAAACTGGTTAACATAGCCTTCATGGCTGGACATTATTCTTAATGCTTTATGTGGGTCAGCTGTCTTCACTGGAATCCCATGTGGCTCAGGAATTATTAGGGTCTCTGTTTACAGATGAGGAAATGGAAGCCTGGGAGGTCAAGTAATATACCCTAAGTCATCCAGCTAAGTACGTGGTAGACCTGGTATTAGGCAGTCTGCATCCACAGGATGCCTGAAAAATTGGGAAACACAGTACAAGTTTATTTTTAAATAGTATGTAGTTGTATGTTCAAATAATATGCTCACTGTTTTTCTTTTTTCAACTACCACACATTTTTTTTTCAGCTGAAGGACATTTAAATGTAAAGCATTAGGCACAGTGTTTAATCTGAGGGGAAAAGGTGTATAAACACTGAAGAGTTTTCAAAAATTCTGGAAACACTGGTCAAAGAGAAAATGCCTTTTCCCTCTTAACTAAGCCCTTGCCATGCGTTGTGGCGGTAACTTTTGCAGTTTGGGGTGTGATAGCAAAACAGGCACAATTTCTTTTTTATTCTTTATAATTTCATGGATAAAAGATTCATTTGTAACATAGATCTTAGCAACCTCAGCCTGTGATTTCTTTGCTTTTAAAGTTGAGAACTTTCAGTTATTCACTTACAGAAGCATTTTATGGTCTTTCCTTGGCATATACAAATTACCAGCATCACTACTCTTGCATTTTGGGGTCATCGTTAAGTTAAATAAGGATTCCTTGAACACAGCACCTTGATGGTTGATCTGGTCCCCAAAATGGCTCCAGTGACCAGGCGGGGCGTGTACACAGGGTAGATATGCTGGGCAAAGGCAGGATTCCTACTCCAGGTGGGACAGAGTGGGATGGTGAGAAATTTCATCATGCTAACTCAGAACAGTGTGTGCTTTAAAAATTATGAATTATTCTGGAATTTTCCTTTTAATATTTTTGGGCCTTGACTGCAGGTAGCTAAAACTGCAGAAATTAAAACCGGGGATAATGGAGATGGGATAGGGACTTGGGAGCTATAGTATTTCCTTTTTTTTTTTTTTTTTTTTTTTTTTTAGAGATTGAGTCTCACTTTATCGCCCTTGGTAGAGTGCTGTAGCGTCACACAGCTCACAGCAACCTCCAAGTCCTGGGCTTAGGTGATTCTCTTGCTTCCTGAGTAGCCGGGACCACAGACACCTGCCACCTGGCTATTTTTTTGTTGCAGTTTGACCGGGGCCAGGTTTGATCCCACTACTCTCAGTATATGGGGCTGATGCCCTACCCACTGAGCCACAGGCACCACCTAGGAGCTATACTATTTCTAGAGATTCTTTTAATTAAAGGAAACCTCATGAGTGGCTCCTGTGGCTCAGTGGGTGGGGCATTAGCCCTATATACCGAGGGTGGCCGGTTCAGGCCAGGCCTCTGCCTAACTGCAACAAAAAAATTACCCAGGCATGGGGGCGGGTGCCTGTGGTCCTGGCTGCTCAGGGGGCTGAGACAAGAGAATCGCCTAACCCCAGTAGTTGGAGGTTGCTGTGAACTGTGTGATGCCATGGCACTCTACCGAGGGCCATAGAGTGAGATTCTGTCTCTACAAAAAAAAAAGAAAAAAGGAAACCTCAGTTTACAGTGTAGATCCTGGGAATATTTATTTTGACTGCAATCAGTGTAAAGTTTAAAGAAACCCAAGGCATCCTTCCTAAGCTATGATAAAGAGGCAAGAAGATCAGCTCTATCCCCATCCTTATGGTGAGTCCTACCATGAAGACTTCCTTTGGAGCTGGAGAGTGTCTTTGATGTGCATTTCAGAATGATGTCTGCTCCTTGGGTTCTGATGGCTTGCTTGTGTTTATCCTGTGAGGAGGAAGGGCATGGAACCGGGGGTTGGGGTGGAGGCGTGTCATTGGTTAAAGCTGTGTTTTTAAGGTGAAGAATTAAAGACATGTTTTAGAAATTCAAGGGAGATACATTCCTCTCAAGAACTATAACTCCGGAACTACGATGCCCATAGCATTGCAGTGTAGTTAAATCTAAGGCTGTACTGGGTTATGGCACTGTACGCATGACAAAATTTCCCAGCATACTGAACTATAGGAATCTGTGCTGTTTTCCTGTCTCTGTTCTGGATTCTTTGAATTCGGGTAGGACTTTTGTGGCTGGGCCAGGCCAGAAAGGTTCATCACCATTAACAGTGGCTGCTTTAAGGAGGGCATTGATTTTTATGCCTGTGACTGTTACCTCACTATCACGCAGGGTGAGGGCCAAGTGGATGCAGGTTACCTCAGAGATGGAGGCTGTAGTGTGGGGGCAGTGCTGGAGGGAAGCCCCAACACAGTGTTAGTCTCTGGATGAAGAGAGAGCCACACCCCACCATGGCTGAGCCTCCTCAGAAGGACCAAATGCCTTAGCAGCAGCCAAGGAAAAGGTATTGTTAAGTTTTTTTTTTTTTTTTTTGAGACAGAGCCTCAAGCTGTCCCCCTGGGTAGAGTGCTGTGGCATCACAGCTCACAGCAACCTCCCAACTCCTGGGCTCAAGTGATTCGTGCCTCAGCCTCCCGCCACAGAGCCTGGCTATTTTTTGGTTGTAGCCATCATTGTTGCTTGGCGGGCCCGGGCTGGATTCAAACCTACTACCTTAGGTGTATGTGGCTGGCATCTTAGCCACTTGAGCCACAGGCGCTGAGCTGGTATTGTTAAGTTTTGAGAATTTCTTTTTTATATTCTAGAAAGATCCTAGTGTTTTGTTGGGTATGTGACTTGCAGATGTTTCCTCTTAGTTTATAGCTTATGTATTTTGATCTTCTTTCTACAGAGCAAAGTTTTAAATTTTGCTCAGGTATAATTTATCAGTTTTTCCTTTCAGGGATGGTATACTGCCCATTCTGGATTTTACGGGCATGGTTTTCACATCATTGTTTTACTTTTATTGGTTTCTTCTAGACTTAAGAGTGTAGTCTAGGAAGGGAAGGACTTAGGACTTAAGTCACACTTTGTATGGAGGAAATGTGATAATTCCCAAATACTATAGCTATTTTGTCAATGCCTTGCTTGGAGAGAGGAAGGGGAATGGGGTTTGAGGGAGAGTCATCAGGTTCACGGTGGTGAGTCATTGGTTGAGAAGGGGGTTGGATAGCTTCTCAGACAACAGAAACTTAAAGTAACATCTTTGGCCATAAAGTACCAGCACCATGCTGCAGAAAATGGAGTTGTTTTTGTCTGTGTGGTATTGATGCAGAGATGACATTTATTAATACATGTATATTTTCTTTATCTTTTCTTCAACTTGATTCTCCTTTACTGTTTAGGAAAGGCAAACTAAAGGGAAGGCCCAGGGGACAGACTACCCTGGGAATCCACCCTCCTGGACCCTGGACAGAGGCCTCCAGCTGCTTCACCCAGCCTAGTGGTTGATCAGATACTTTCTCAGTTATTTTCACTATCATCTCCTCACACATTCTTAGGCAACGGTAATTCTAATTCCTCAATTTATTCACAGTATCTTCACTGCTGGTTATAACTTTGAACAGCGACTCTCCCAGTTCCATGCCTCAGTAATACTACTTTTCTTGTCCATCAAAGATAGGAGTTTGGATAATTTCTAGTTCCTTTAGCATTCTGGGTTTCTGGGATTCACAGTGCCATGTAATTGATTTAATTACCCCAGCCTCTGTTGTTGAGCATTTATATCACCAGCTACCATTGTGTATAATGGATCATTTCATCTGTTGCTAGGGCCTGAGTAATTTTATAAAGATGGTCACAGCTAGATTCATTTCATATTGCCTCCTTTCTAGCTACAGTAGCTTCTTGCCCTCAGCTGGACCCTACAAGTGCCTGTGTGGTCCACACCTGATTGAATGTGACAAAGCCCTGCCTATAATTGCCCCTTGGAGTCCTCTCTTCCTCCCTTCCAGTGGCTTTGTCTCCCTAGCCTTAGCTTCCCCAGAGTTTTCAAAGGGGTCTGTAGCAAGAAAAGAAGCATATTCAACTTAGCTGATTACCAAAACAAATCTCCAGTGTCAGGATATAGCCTTATAAATAACCAATTTTTCAAACTCAAATGCACTCATTTTGCAACTTTGATGTGCTCCAGATTCACTGAGAGAGACTTAAAATTGCAAAACCAGGGCTTCAACTTAGAGGTTTATAGTGATCCTCCTTTATTCTCTCCTTTGCTTTCCACAGAATCAGTTACACATGTCCATTGTGGTCTGAAAGTATTTAACAGAAAATTCTAGAAAGAAACAATTCCTATGTTTTAAATCACATACCATTCTGAGTAATATGATAACATACCATTCTGAGTAATATGATAAAAGTCCTTGTTTTACTTTTATTACAGTGTATTGTTACAAATGTTCTGTTTTTATTACTAGCTGTTATTGTTAATCTCTTATTATACTTTACCTATAAATTAAACTTTTTCATCACTCTGTACAAGGATAAGACATAGTTTATATGAGGTTTCCATACTATCTGCAATTTCAGGCATCCATAGGGGATGGATGGAACATACTCTCCCCTCGGATGAAAGAAACTACCCTAAAAGGATTCAGATGGGGCTAAGAATGCTGTTTTGAAAAGCTACCCTCAGCCAGTTGTGTGGCCCATGGTCCCTCCTCAATCTGTCCTGATGATAAAAGCCTTTCAGAAGCAGAACACATATCTATATATTTGAATTATTTTCTGAGTATGACATAATGTATCTTTAATGAAGAAAATTTGGCAAATGGAAAAGCACAGAAAAGAGAGAGTGAGCACTGCCCGTAAGCTACCAGTAGGAACGTTTACCTCCTTGCTGATTTACTCTGGGCTGGACGATGGTATTGAATTCATTCCTGACTGTCCTCTCTTCTCTCTTTTCGAGTTTCCTTATTCCTCTTCTTGTCTTCTCTGTCCTTCTTTCCTTACTGTGTTTAAATTATCTAATTGTATACCCAGTGGCAGAATATTTTGAAATTCTCATCCATAACCTTCTTCCATTTAAGATTATTAAATATTGTCTAATATTAATATTTTTCCAACAGTGTACATTTATTTAATTATTTGGCCACAGGCTAGACTACAGTGGCCTCAGCCTAGCTCACAGCAACCTCAAACTCAGGGCTTAAGCGATCCTTCTGCCTCAGCATCCCAGGTAGTGCCTGCCATGACAGCTGGCTAATTTTTCTGTTTTTAGTAGAGACAGGGCCTCATTCTTGCTCAGGCTGATCTTGAACTACTTAGCTCAAGTGGTCTTCCTGCCTTGGCCTCCCAGAGCTCTAGGATTACAGGCATGAGCCACTGTAACCGGCCTTGACTTGGGTCTTATTTTTAAATTGTCCTTAGACTGGCTGATTGACTTTAATTTACCTAACCTCTTTGATAATCGTCTGCCTCAAGTGTAGAATGGGACTTACTTAAATCTCTCAGGATTGGCAGAAGGATTAAATGACACTCAGTAATTTTTAGAACTGAAGGGCCTTATAGCCAAGCAAAATGTTCTGCATCTCAGGACTGAAGTAGGGAGTTCCAGGATCTGTGCCAATGGCTTGGCCTCCTCAGTGTGATTTTCAAGGGCTTTTGTTACAGCCTGCAGGAGCTCTTGACTGAGGTTAAGCATCCTTTGGCGGTGGTGGGAGGGAAGAATTCCACAGGACCTGGGTTGTCTTACTACTGGGTCTATGTGCTTTTCTTCCTACCCTAGGGCCGGAATACTTTAGTCATCATTTATTTTTTACTGTATGAGTTTAGGAATAAACTTCTCTGAATTTTCCTTCTATTCTTGCTGAGCAACCCGCTCACACAGCTGTTAATTTATGGCTAACATTGGGCTAATATGATTTCCCTTTGAGGATGCTCCATTTTCCTGAACTTTCAGAGCCACCTCATTTTGGAGTGTGCTGCAGCACAGAAAAATGCAAACAGAAGGTAATATAGGGAGGGCTAAAGAGTCGATTTTATTGCAGCAGAGGGTCTGGAGTGCAAGCCAGACTTGGAAATCTGTTGTAGTGGTCCAGAGACCTCTGCAGAACAAACTCCAAAAGCCGTTCCCTAGATTAGCTTGAAATGAATCATCTAAAATGCATGGGGAAAAATGGTTGCAACTTACGTACATACTAGCAACTTGCTCCAGAGGCAAGCAGCTGTTAGGGTGGCAAATAAATGACATTTGGAATAGGACCGGAGTTGGAGCCGAGTCCTGTTACTGAGTTCATGGTGTTGGCTAGTCTGTTCTCCTTTCTGAACCTCAGTAATATTATTTGAAAGATTGGGATGAGAGCTCCCTCCTAGTCTGATGATTGTGTGATTCCCAGGACAAACCTCATTTGAAAAACCTTTCTAAAACCTTAAAGCAGTTTTTTCTATAGGTATGACTTGCTGGCCCTGCCCAAATGGACTTTTGGAGTTCTCTTATGATTGTTTTATATGAATTTATTTGGGCATAGTTGAGTAATAATATGTGTTTATTACCCCGTTCCCCACTATAGAAAAAGCCTTATGTGGTCTGAATTAATTACTTTTTAAAGTTTTTAGTTTGACCGCAGGAAATTTAGACGGGTCTAGAAAATGTAGGGATGAGGGGAAGGGAAGGGAAATGTATCTCTAGACTTGCAGACCATTACAGGGATGGCTCTTTAAAAATTAAGACTAAGTAAACTCTTTTATGATTTGTCCATGCTTACTTCCTTAACCTCTGCCAGCCTCCATACCATACTGAACTTGCTTTTATTTCTTGAATTTGCTAAGCTATCACAAGCCTTCAGGCCTTTTCACAGGCTATTCTTTCTGGCAGGGACATAAGCCTTTCCACCCATATTTTAATGGATAACTCCTAACTTTTCAGCTGTTTTATCATGTTTATTTATAGTTATTAACCACGCAAAGCTAATTAGGTGTTCCACCTCTGTGTCCCTGTAACATCATGTTCTTGTCCCCAGCAATCTATTCTCCTTTGTAATTGCTCATTTGTTTGTCCATCTGGTCCACCAGGCTGTGCAGTCTGAGAGGGCAGGGAATGTGGCCTGTTTGCTGTGATTTCCAGATCTAGTATAGATCTTAGTTACATGGAATGATTTTTCAGTACGTGAGTGAGTGATGTGTGAGAGTTAGTTCTCTTGTCGCTCAACGTGTTTTAGTTTTCTATTTAAAGTTTCTGGGCTGCCTAGAACCGACTCAACGTGACATCTTTGTTTTGACAGTAGCTTGTTCGCTAAAAAATGGCAGAGGAAGACTTTTCAAGTTGAGTTTATCGTTCGGTGATCGGTTTCTTTTAGAGTATGTCACTATGAAAATGCTCCTGTGGCTTGTAAACTCACAGTGTCTTAAAGACAGCAGGGCCTGTGTGTGCAGAAGCTCCTCCTTCCCCCATTCGGCACATCCCAAATGAAACATCTTCTAGAGATCGCCTTTCCATGTCTACTATTTGTTGTGACTGAGTTTAGAGTAAAGCAGAGTTTTTACAACTGAGTGTGGCTTCTGAGGGAGGAAACAGGGCCAGTTTTATTGTTGTTCCAGATTCCATTTTGATGTAAAAATACTTGAAATATGAGATAGGAGAAGAATCTGGTTTTCTCTAATGAAATGTTCTGTGGTTTAGTAAGAGGTACCTTGATGGAAAAACTTTAACCAGGAAAATTAAAGATGACACATTGAGAGAGTGGTGTCAGTCAATATTCAAGGATTCTTGGTCAAAGGAATTATACTTAATAGCGTAGAACATCTCTGTGTACTTGCTGGAGAGATGTTTATTCAGTGAAATGAATGTGATATTTTTACTTATTTGTAGTATGGCTGAAAAAAATATTTTGACCTGGTTTCTAAGGTACAATAGGTGAATTTTTTCCCTGAAATTTAAGAAATGTTGATTTTACCCATTCATTCATTTATCTCATTCATCCCATAAACATTTATCAAATGCTCATAATGCCAGACATTGTTCCAGGGGATGGAAATTGTGCAGAGAAGCAGAGACCAAATATTTACAACCTGTTTCATTTCTCATAACGAATTACAAGAGTGCCTCTATAAGTTGACCAACTTGAACAAACTGGTCCACACATGGAGGTGGTCAACAAGAGAACTAGGCCTATTTTGCTGATACGTACATATGGTGCAAGGCTAGTCTGTGAAACTTACATCAGTTTAAGGAGGTGGTCAATGTAGAGAAGTGGTCAGCTATGAAGGTTCTACTGTGTATTATTGTAATGAATTTTATCCCAAATAAATATCTTTGTGTAAACTCCTATACGAGATGGGTAAAATGCAACATTATCTGTAGTTTCTGTTAATAAAGTTTCATTTAAACATTTATGTGTTTAAGCCATGATTTCCAACCTGAACTTTGGTCACAATGTTGGCTTAATTCTACTAGATAAAATGTACTAATACCCCATCCCCTCCAAAGAAAGGGAGTAATGAAATTACATTGGTTAATTATACCCAGGTAGTTTAAACTCTCCCTTTTCTGTAGCTATGAAGAAAGCGCCCTCTTGTGTTCACTGTGGTTTTCTTCTTATGGTTGACTGGGTTCTCTTATTTTTTAAATGTCTGCTTTTTTAAAAATAAAAATTATATAATAATTTGTGAATCTGTGTGGGGCACAGAAGTTAAATCACTAAAGAACTTTATTTAACTATAACTAATATACCATATGATTTGCTCATGTTTTATAACATGTACAATTTAATGTTTTTAGGAGATATACAGGATTGTACAACTATCACTGTAATCTAATTTTAGAACATTTTGGTCCCTTTCAAAAGGAATCTTTTATCCATTAAAACTCCCTTCTCTGCCTCCACTTCCTGAAGCCCTGGGCAACCACAAATCTACTTTCTGTCTCTTACAGATTTGCCCAGTGTGGACATTTCATACATGGAGAATTGTATAACACATAGTATGTGGTCTTTTGTGATTTGCTACTTTAGCTTATCTTGTTTTTGGAATTCATTCATGTTGTACCATGTATCAGTACTTCATTTATTTTTTGTTAGGTAATATTCCAGAGTCTGACTATACCATATTTTATTCATTCATCAGTGGCAGACACTTGGCTGCTGTCCACTTTTTGACTTATTACAAATAATGCCACTATGACCATTCAGGTACAAGTCTCTTTTGTGGACATACATTTTCATCTTTCTTGTATATATCCCTAGGAGTGGAATTGCTCTTATGTGGTAACGTTTAACTTTAACTACATAACATTTATGTTTAACTTTTTGAAGAACCCCCAGATTGTTTTCCAAAGTGGCAGCACCATTTTGCCTTCCTACAAGCCACGCAGGAGGGTTACAGTTTCTCCACTACTCACTGGTTTGTTATTGTGCCTTTTTGATTATAGCCATCCTGCAGTGTGTGAAGAGGTGACTTATTGTGGTTTGATTTGCATTTCCCTAAAGTATAATAACGCTGAGCATCTGCTTGTCTGTCATCTTTGAAGAAATGCCTAATTAATGTTCTGGCAACTCTGAGCAATATTCAGACATTTTCATTATTAATATAGCAGTTATGATGATCTGTGATCAGTGATTTTTTTAAAATTTTTATTTATTTTTATCTCAGAATATTACGGGTTGGTTACATAATTTGCTTTTGTACATTTTAAATCAAAGTTATAACTGTGCCCTTCACCTAGAAAGTGTGCATTATACCTGTTAGGTGTGAAGTTACCCCTCCTCTCTTCCCAGCCACTTACTTAATTTTCATTGAGTTTCCATATGTGCACATAAGCATTGATTGACTAGTTTCAATTTAGTATTAAGTACATGTGGTGTTTGTTTTCTGTTCTGGGAAACTTAAAAGAATGGTCTCCACTTCCATCTAGGTTGTTATCTAAAGATACTAGATCACCATTTTTTTCTTTATGGCTGAACAGAACATGTATTCCATGGTACACGTATCCCACATTTTATTATCCACTCATGTTTTGATGGGCACGTTTGTTGTTTGCACAACCTTGTGATTGTGAATTGTGCTGCAATAAACACTCAAGTGCAAGTATCTTTGATAAAATGTCTTTTTTTCTCTTTGGGTAGGTACCTAGTAGTGGGCTTGCTGGATGAAATGGTAGGTCTACTTTTAGTTTTTTGAGGTACCTCCATTCTACCTCCCCTCCCCCCCTTTTTTTTTTTTTGAGACAGAGTCTCACTATGTCACCTTCTGTAGAGTTCTGTGACATTATAGCTCACAGCAACCTCAAACTCCTGGGCTTAAGGGATTCTCTTGCCTCAGCCTCCCAATTAGCTGGGATTACAGATGTCTGCCACATCTATTTTGCTCTCTAAAGAGGCTGTACTTGTTTGCAGTCTCACCAACAGCAACAACAATCATAGCACTGATAGTAATCACAGCAACAATAAAAACAAATAAATGGGACCTGCAAATTAAACCGTTTCTACTACAATCAGTAGATCAAATAGTCTTCAGAAAAAGAGAAATGTGCCTGCTATGCATCTGATAAAGGGCTGATAACCAGAATCTACAAAGAACTCAAGCAAATCAGCAAGGAAAAAATCAAACAACCCCATTAAAAAGTGGGGAAAAGTCGTGAATAGAAACTTTTCAAGTGAAGGTAGACTAATGGCCAACAAACACATGAAAAAATGCTCATTGTCTCCAATCATCAGGGAAAGGCAAATCAAAACCACAATTCTCATCATAAGTCCAGTGAGAATGGCCCATATAAAAAAAATCTGAAAACAACAAATGCTGGCTTGAATGTGGAGAGAAAGGAACATTTCTACACTACTGGTAAGACTGGATTGCCTTTTGTTGTTGAGTTGTAGGTTTTTTTTTTTTTTTTTTGGCGGGGGCTGGGTTTGAACCCACCACCTCCAACATATGGGGCCGGTGCCCTACTCCTTTGAGCCACAGGCACCACCCTAGTTGTAGGGCTTTTTACAACTGGTTAATTGACTGTTATTAAATATGTGATTTGCAAATATTTTTCCCATTCTGTGGAGTTTTTTTATTTTCTTGATGGTATAGTTTACAGCACAAAAAATTTTCATGAAGTTCAGTTTGTTTTTTCTTTAGTTGCTTACGCTGTGGTGGTATATCCAAGAAACCATTGCTTAACGCGATGCCATGAAATTGATTTCTATGTTTTCTTTTAAAAGTTTATAGTTACCTTTTACATTTAGGCTTATGATCCATTAAATCACTTTTTACCAATGTCCCAGTAATAATATCTTCCTCATAGGTTGTTGTGATGACTTAAAGAAATAATACTTATATCTCAAGTGTACTCAAGATTCAATAGCTGTTTATTGTTGTGGTTATTGAACCTGAGAACAAATCAACTTAATTAAAAAAGAGCCTTTCTGTCTGTTAAGATTGTGCCCTAAATATAATATTAAAAATCAACTAGTATAGAAGGCAGATATTTTGAGGGAAACAATCGTAATAAGTGAAGCTTTCATCCAAATTTATGGATTTTTTTTTTAAACATTGTCTTACTCTGTTGCCCAGGCTTAGAGTGCCATGACTTCAGCCTAGCTCACAGCAACCTCAAACTCCTGCGCTCAAGAGATCCTCCTACCTCAGGCTCCTGAGTATCTCGTATTACAGGTGTCCACTACAGTGCCCAGCTAGTTTTTCTATTTTTTGTAGAGACCGGGGTGTCTCACTCATGCGCAGGCCAGCCTTGAACTCTTAACCTCAGGTTATCTTCCTGCCTTGGCCTCCCAGAGTGCTAGGAATGCAGGCCTGAGCCACTATACCTGGCCAATAAAATATTCTTCTAAAAATAGTTTTTATTCTCCCTTAGTAGTTACTTCCTGTATTAATTTTTTTATTTGCTGCTCTAACAAGCCTTAAAAAGTTCTGAAAGGGTGCCGTTGAACTAAAATCAAGCTGTCATCAGGGCTGTGATCCTTTCTGGGGGCTCAACAGGAGTATCTGTTTCCTTGACCTCTCCATCCTCTAGAGCTGTGGTCCCCCATCTCTGAGTTGCCAAGCAGCCCGTGGCCCGTTAGGAAGCAGGCCTCGCAGCAGGAGATGAGCAGCGGGCAAGCCAGCAAAGCTTCGTCTGTGTCTAAACTGTGCCACCATCACTCACGTCACTGCTTGAGCTCTGCCCCTGCTCATGTCAGAGGCACCGTTAGATTCTCATAGGAGTGCGAACCCTACTGTAAACTGCACATGCCAGGGATCTAGGCTCCCTGCTCCTAATGAGAATCTAATGGTCTGTAGAAAAAGGTGCCTTCCATGGCACCGGTCCTGGTGCCGAAAAGGCTGGGGGCTGCTGGTCTAGAGAGGCCTTTCCTCTCTGCAAAGCTAGAGGTGTTGCAGCTTCACGCGCCGCTCTTCTGTACTCACACCACCCTGGATTCTTCTCTGTGCGTCACTTCTATGGGTCCTTGTGATTACACTGAGCCCACCCAGATAATTCCATTTTATGTCACTTTAATCAGTGATCTTAATCCCCTTTGTCACATAACATACAGCTTCTGAGGATGCGATGTGGACATCTTCCTGGGTCATTATTATGCCTGTTGCACTATTTATAACTTCCCCAATCTATGACCAAGATGTATTTCCCTTTGATGGTGTTATAGACTTGGGAGTGATGTAAAATGCATCCCATTCTCCAAAATTCTATCAGACGGTGAAATCTATCCATCTTCTTAGGATTCTGTTTACTAGCAGCACAATTTGTACATAACAATCTTATGTCTATATTAAAGGGTTTTCTGGCCGGAAGGTTCAGTCTCCTACTGTCTCTGACTTTGGGAAAGCTACATAAATTCTCTGAGCTTTTACAGTTTGAGAGAAGCAGAGTGATAGAGATTAATGAGAGGATTGAGTTAAAGCCTATACCAAGTCTGTTCTGTCATAGTTGTTATTATAGATGTTGCCAATGTTGGCCAGAAGCTGTTTATAATGTAGTCATTAGATAAATATTGCATTAAAATCTATATGAATTTAATGTCAAGTGTGTTTCATTATATCCTTGGTCTCTGAAAAGCAGCAGTTGCTATGTATTTTGTGTAATGGTTTTTTTTTAAGGAACCTGTTTCTGGGAAACAAACTAGTATACTTAATTTTTAACCTGAACTCCATTTCCTGATCAAGGTAAATAAGGACGTTGTGAAGAGGAAATAATCAAATCTCAGATGATCAAATGAAGCCTTTAGCTGAGTGCCTGGCACACACAAGTGCTCAGTGAATGCTGTAGGATCACCTAGTAACATACCACTATCTGGTTTTGCAGATGATGTGTGGAGGCACTATTCTGTTTTCCTTCCAAACTTGTTAAAAATTAAAATATGGAAAAATCACCTTCATTCATGGCCCTTCTATAGAACAAGCTAAGCAGTGCATATATCTTCTTTGCCTTTTGTGGGCTGAATTCTTCTCCTTTCAACTCTCTTCTGCGAACTGTGGTTAGTAATTTGGTGCCTGTCCTTTTCCTACGTTTTTATAAACAAATGTGGACGTGATCTTTACCTATACAGTGGGCTTTTTCATCCACTGGATCAAAGTAATGATTTATTTTAAAAGTTAAAATCTTTTATTAAAAAATGGGTTTGTCACTCAAAGAGAAAACTTTAACTTGCTGTTAATAGTCTTTGAAACCATGTAATCATGAGTATTAAAACTTTCTTTGAATAAATGTGCAAATTAGTTCTCTGAGTCTCCTCTTTGAATAGTTTCAGATCTCTTGTTAGTTCTTGAATCTCCGTAGTGCCATGGTTAGAATTTCTGCTTTAAGTCTTCCTTAGTGCCTTCTGGGTGTTTAGGGCAAGTTAGTAATTTTAGAATTAAGCATTTATGAAAACTCATCAATATATTTTTGAGAGGGAAACATTTTTGTGTCTGATATATTTAGTAGTGATTGAAGCTTCTTTTTCTTCTTTCTGCCGTCTCTTATGACACATTAAGATGATAGCATGGTCTCAAACATGAGCACCACTTCTTTTTCAAGTTTGTCAAATGTGTTAGGAAATTAAGGACTGCGTTACAAGTGTCATTTTCCGCTCCTTTTTGCCCTATGAGTTTCATGATATTAAATGCTCCCATCACTTATAATCAATAACTGAGCTAGTTGGTATGATAAAGGTTAGACTTACTTTCTACTGCTTTTGCTTAACAACACACCTATCACTTTGAAAAGATAGATCTTTCTTGGAGGGATTAAGGAATCAAGATCTTTTCCTTCATAGTGTGAATAAAATTTATTAGAATGTGATTTCAAAAAAGGCTTGTCTTCCCATAGGATAACTGGGGCTAACTTAAAGGTCTTTAAGCAGACCTATAAATTTTCATTTGAATTTTTCTGGGAAGGGGCAGAGGCTATCCAATTAAGGGCTAAATCTATCAGGTGATTGTGTAGTTCTTGGTCTTAGAAAGCAGATTCAACTTCATCTCTCTAAAGTTTAATTTTAAATCATTTCACGGTTTCTTATGCCAGAGAGCACAGGCAGACAACTGAATTACTGAGTTGAAGATGTATTATCTTTGGAAAAATGTTGGGCACCTCAAGATATGACATCTGAAATAATTTCCTCCTGGGCCTCTTACCTTACCTCTTACCCAGAAGCTAATTGGGGACTTTCTGGTGTCCACTTGAGACCAGATGTGTCCGTTTGTGCATATCTGCATGAAGAAGAAGGCCTGACCTTAATGCTGGCTGAGTCCAGGGTGTGATGGAAGAGGTCACACTGACAGTAATGTGGGCTGAAGCCTACACTTGATATTGGGGGAGAAATGAGCAAGGCTAAGTGGCTGTTCCTATGAATTCTAGAGGATGACTAAGCACATTAGTTTTAGGAAGTCAGAAAATTTTCATTTCATTAGCTAACTCAGTCAGGTCTTCTTTACCTTGGATAATTCATCCTTTGGAGGGGGAGAGTGGGCAGGAGACAGCTGTTCTATGCCTTGTAGAATGCTTAGCAATATCCCTGGCCTCTACCCTGGGTAACAGTAGCACATTCTTAGTTGTGACAAGCATTAATGTCTCTGGATGTTGCCAAATGTCCCCTGGGGGGCATAATTGCCCTTGATTGAAGATCTCTGGAATATATTGGAATCTTTGGAAACTTATTAATGAGCACATGATCTGAGAGGAGAGTCTGTTGCCTACTTATTTATTTAAAGACAGAGGTGCCATGTCATCTTAGCTCACAACAACCTTAAACTCTTGGGCTTTAGCAGTCCTCTTGCCTATAGGCACCTGTCACAATGCCTGGATAGATTTTCTAGTTTTAGTAGAGATGGTGTCTGGCTCTTGCTCAGGCTGGTCTGGAACTCCCCCCCACCCCCACGCCTCCTGGAGTGCTAGGATTACAGGTGAGAGCCACCATGCCCAGCTTGGTTGTCTTTTCGAAACTTACTAAAGTGAGGACAGATTTTGACTGGCTTTATTCATCTGTATATTTTTCTGTTTGGAAAATATTAAGATGGGTACATAAAGTCGACTGTCGTGGGACTTTAAAGAATACAATATCTAAAATTGCGTAATGCTGGTGTGGTGGCTCGCACATAATTGCAGTACTTTGGGAGGCCGAGATGAGAGAATCACTTGAAGCCAGCACTTTTAAGACCAACCTGGGACATAGCAAACCCTTATCTCCACATAATATAAAATAAAATAAAATAGCCTAGTATGATATTACTACTCATGAAGTATTTCATGATGCCCAGCATATAAATTATTATATATACCTATTTAATCACCATGTTAATAATATTATCATATTTTCAAATAGCACTGTGCTTGTGTTAGTTAAGATGTATTGATTATTTACTGTGTGCCAGGGATGCTAAGGTTTTTATGTGTGTGTGTATGTGTGTGTGTGTGTGTGTGTGTGTGTGTGTGTGTATAATTTTATCTTCACAAAAAACATCTATATGGGGTGGGGCCTGTGGTGGTTTGAACCTGACCCCAGCCAAACTACAACAAAAAAATAGCCCAGTGTTGTGGCGGGTGCCTGTAGTTCCAGCTACTTGTGAGGCTGAGGCAAGAGAATTGCCTAAGCCCAGGGCTGGAGGTTGCTGTGAGCTGTTACACCATAGCACTCTACCGAGGGTGACAAAGTGAGACTCTGTCTCTTAAAAAAAAAAAAACCTATGTGATAGTAACTATTATTATCTCCATATACAGGTTGTTTATATGGAGGTCCAGAGGTTACACAGCACCCTAGTCAAATAGGTGACATTTGAAACCAGCTGTGTATATTAGTGTTCTTCATCTTTTTTTTTTTTTCATTTTTTGGCCAGGGCTGGACCACCTCTGGCATATGGGGTTAGTGCCCTACTCCTCCACCCTGTGTTCTTCATCTTTTAAGAGACCTAACACGTTTTTCCAGTCAGTTTGGTCTGTATGCCAATATGGGCACTGTGTTTCTTATGAACTAGTGATAATGAACTTGATGTTAGTTTACTTACTGTTGTCTTGACGTGCAGCATTTATTCTATTCCAGTCATTTGTCTTACAAATAGTAGGTAGTTTAACACTTAAGCATTCCCCTGATCTGATGTTGTTAATATCTCTGTTTTATAGACTAGAGGAAACTGAAGTGCAGAGCACCTAAGGAACTTCTTTAAGGTCACACAGCTAGTGAACGTATTATCTTCATGTTTGTGTCTCAGAAGTAGCTTATTTGCTTTCAAAAGGAAGAAATTTTAGACTCAGGAAAGTCATTTAGTTTTTGACTTGTGTTTTGTTCTTATGTGCTTTGTCCATTCACATGCTCAGGTACCCTGTAGTCAATCCACCCACAGCCGTGTGTTGAGCTCCTACTATGTTACAGAGATCATGCTAGCCACTGGATTCCCTTGTGAAGCTCTGTGACGATTAAAGCAAGGAGAATATAGAAGGTGGCTTGTTGTTGAAGCCTGTAAGTAGAAGTTGGGAGTACTATTCAGCACAGGCAGAACCAAGCGATGAGGGAAGCCACCAGTGATGAGTGGAAACAAAAGTGGCTGAGATGCAGAAAATGTCTGATGGAAGAGCTCGAATGACTCTTTGTTCATGAATCACACAAATGTCTTTCAGCTGGTCCAGGCTGGAGGCCCATAGATTTATGTTTTACATTAAATCCTTGGTTATTTGGGGAGGGGGTACCATTTTTTGTTGCTGTCATGAATTTTTTTTCATTGTGACGCCTAAAAGCTGGCATTAATTATTGTAGCAGTTTGTCTGCCCAGAGATTTCCTACAGCTGCCAAGAAAACTAAATATTCAAGGAAAGCTGGAAAAATCACCCCAGATGTGGTCTGTTATAATTTAGAAATCAGCCTTGACAAAACCAATGTCCAATTTATAATTTAATAAGTTTGACAAGGAGATCTTTTTTTATTGAGTGTTTAAGTAGGGGTTGCTATTTTTTTTTTTAAATTATGTTTCTGCAACTCTGAGATCACAAAGAAAAATTTGGAAATATATCTTCCATTCTCTCATCACTTTTTTTGACATTAATATTTGTGTGGCTTTTTAAAAAAATATGCGACTGGGATTTAATTAGTGGAAGGTAAAACATTTAGAAGTCATAGAAACCCCCAGCTATCTGAAAATAGTGTTTCAAGAAGCAAGTAGTAAAGAATGCTGCATTGATCGTTTTACTCTTTCTGTACCACCTATGGAGAAGATAGGGGAATGAGTATTTATATTTCAAGAGGACTGCCCAAAGTTGCAAAACTGAATGGTAGAGGTGACAAAAATTTGCATTTGTGTAGTAATTTATTTGACTAGATTTGGGGTGCTTTAAGTAAGTTGGGGTTTTATGTTTTATTTTAAGGCAACAAATTTATTAAACTTGTTTATTTCATAAATAATGTTAGCTCTTCAAAGAACAATCAGAAAATGCTATTTAAAAGACCTATTGCTGGTGCAGTCACTCATGGCTGTAATTCTAGCACTCTGGGAGGCTGAGGCGGGTACATTACTTGAGCTCAGGAGTTTGAGACCAGCCTGAACAAGAACAAGACTCTGTATGTACTAAAAATAAAAAAATTAGCTGGGTATGGTGGTGCAGTCTTGTAGTCCCAGCTAGTCAGGAGGCTGAGGCAAGAGGGTCACTTGAGCCCAAGAGTTTGAGGTTGCTGTGAGCTATGATGCCATGGCACTCTACCAGGGCAACAAAGCAAGACTCTGTCTCAAAAAAATAAATAATTAAAAATCGATCAATAGGCTATGCTCCTGTGGCTCAAGTGATTAAGGCACCAGTCACATATACCTGAGCTGGCGGGTTCAAATCTAGCCCCAGCCTGCCAAACAACAATGATGGCTACAACCCCCCAAAATAGCCAGGCGTTGTGGCAGGCACCTGTAGTCCCAGCTACTTGGGAGGCGGAGGCAGGAGACTTGCTTGAGTCCAGAAGTTGGAGGTTGCTGTGAGCTGTGATGCCACAGCACTCTACCCAGGGGGACAGCTTGAGGCTCTGTCTCAAAAAAAAAAATCAATCAATAAAAAGATCTATTGTCTTACCACTTATAACCACAATGAATACTTCAGTGTATGTTACTGCACATTTCTTCTTCGTGATCTAGTGATATATAGACCATGTTTTCTTTCATATGGGATGCTGTCTATTGTGATATTTATCATTGTTCAGCAAAGTAAGCAGGTGTTTTTACAGAGTGGGTAAGAGGAGGAAAAACTTCTTTCTATCACAAGAGTTTAGAAATTTTAGAATGAAAAAATGCATTTGAGATCAATCAACCTATGTTTATATTAATATTGGCTCTTTTGAATGATAATAATAATAATGATAATAAAAATAATGATAGCTGATGTCTGTTGAGTTCTTACTATAGGCTAGGGTCTCTGAACTTCATATGAATTTTTACTACTGTCCTCTGAAATTGATAATATTCTTATCCTGATTGTATATAAGTAATTGAAGCTTCAGAAGGCTAAAATAATGACTCAGATGGCATAGACACAAATCAAACTTAGGCCTTGTGGTTCCAGAGGTGACTTGGTGTATCTTAAAACTTCTTATTAGACACAGAACCTTTGCTTAGTACCAGTGGACACTTTGATTGAATTTCTTAGTTGTCTCTTATTTTAAAATAACTTATGGTCTTGATGTTCCTTGTACTTAGTCATCACTGAGTGGGAAAACGTTTTGAGTGTGTGGTATCTCTTAGTAGAGCAGATGAATGTCAAAGTTGGGAATAGGTGCACAGTATATCCATAAGCTGAGTGAACAAAAGCTTCATAGACTGTGAGTTTTTAGGGTGTACAAACCAGTGAGGATACGAGGAAAGTATAAAGTACATAAGCATTTATCATCTTTTTTTTGGGGGGGGAGTGGGGGGAGACAGTCTCATTCTATTGCCCTGTCTAGAGGGTAGTCATCAGCCTAGCTCACAGCAACCTCCAACTCCTGGACTCAGTCTTCCTGCTTAAGCCTACCTAGTAGCTGAGACTCTAGGCATCCAGAAAAATAAAATTTTTCTGTTTTAGTAGAGATTGGGTCTCACTTATGCTCAAGCTGGTCTCAAACTCTTTTTTTTTTTTTTTTGAGACAGAGTCTCAAGGTGTTGCCCTGGGTACAGTGCTGTGGCATCACAGTTCATAGCAACCTCAAACTCTTGGGCTCAAGAGAGTCTCTTGCTTCAGCCTTCCAAGTAGCTAGGACTACAGGCACCTGCCACAATGCCCGGCTATTTTTTGGTTGTAGCTGTCAATATTGTTTGGCATGCCCAGGCTGGGTTTGAACCCACCAGCTCCCGTGTATGTGGCTGGTGCCCCAGTGGCTTGAAGTATAGGTGCCAAGCCTTGTTGCAAACACTTTAGCTCAAGGGATCCTCCTGCCTCAGCCTCCCAGAGTACTAATATTATATAATATTATACGTGTGAGCCACAGCGCCTGGCCTTTATCATGAATTCTTTTCCACCAAAACCTGGACATTCAAAGTGAGGATTTTGCCCCTAAGAAATTTTAATTACAGGACAGATTTGGACTTTAGAAACTTCCTATCCAAGAAGGATACAAATCCAAGAGAAATACAGGATAAAAATTGTGCTTATTTCAAACACATTTTCAGTGAATTCATGGGTGAAAAAAAATCACAGGGAGATGGTTAGAGGCAGTAGTGGTACTGTGTTAAATATCTTCCAAACCTTTGAAAGCAGCATTAAATATGTTAGCTAGTGTTTCACCTTGCTCAGGACTTATATGCTTGTGAAAAACAGAATTTTGATTTAGCTGGAATTATATGTCAGATATAGAAATTGGCAATTTATCCAATGTTAGGACAACACTATATTATTACCAATTTATTAATTCTTTTATTCCACAGAATGTGGGGCTGTGATAAATACCCATGTGGTACTTAGTTATTGAGTCAGTTAACATTATGGGTATGAGTAGTGAGTAATTTCTGTGATAGAGCTATGTAATATCCTTTGGAATTTTCTCTTTTCCTGTGAATTCTCCCTCATATTTGTTCCCAGAAAGAAATTATTCTAATTTATAGCTTGTTCAGCAACTATAAGTAATTTGTATTAAAAGAAAAACACATTGGGATATAAAAATTCTAATCTTTGTATCTAATTAACAAAAGAAGTCATTAAAATTAATGACTTAAGTATAATTAAGGCATAAGCAGCTGAGTCAAGGCGGTCTGAGACCTGAAGAAGGCAAATTAGAATACAGTTATGTTTTCTTTCTGAATTCATATTCTCCAGAAGGCAAGCTTTTGAACGTGTAGATCACATATAAGTTCAAGGGCAACCGGAACTTAGAATTCCAGGGCCTGTGTAGCAACCCCACAGACAGGCCAATGCGAATTTTGGTTTAGCTGGAATTATGTCAGTATAGAAATTCATAGCAATTAAAAGCTCAGAATCAGAGTAATGTGGGTACACCTGGTGCCAGAATATTCTGAATAAACTCCTGGTGGTTCCAGTTCCATTCTTAAAGTCATGAATCTTTTGGAGGTGCTGGCTGTTTTAGTATGTTATTTGTTGGTTTTAGAAATTCAGGGTTGGTGACAGCGTGAGAGTTCTTTGTTATTTTAAACTTTACATTTTATGAGGGTAAAAGTAATCATAGCTAACATTTATGGAGGAATACTCTGGTACTTTTATGAATACTTTCTACCTGTGATTTCATTTATTTCTTACAATAGTCCTGCTAGGCAGGGAGCGTTTTCCCATTTAACAGATGAGGAAGGTCAAAGAACTTTTGCAAAGTGATAGGACTGGCATGAGGAAGAGTCTGGATCTTAACTTGGTTCTGCAGATTTCATGATCTTCATCCCTTTGGAGATCTTCCAATTCCCAACTCCTCCCATCGTTTCTCCTACTTAAATTCTCCTGCTACTAACTGGCTTCTGTGCATTTTTTTATTTATCCCTGAAGGCAAGAAATTCTCACGAACCGGTTTAGTCATCAAGATCTGGGTTGATAGGGTTTGGATGTCAGGCTCCTCCAGACCTCATGTTGAAATTTGATCTCCAGTGTTGGAGGAGGGGTGTGGTGGGAGGTGTTCAAGTTCCTGCTTTATTGGTATTGGTTGTTTAAAGGGCCCCAACACCCCCTCCTCCTTCTCTTGCTCCCACATTCCCTGCTCCTGGTTCTCCTGCCGGCTTGATTGGAAACTCCTTGAAGTCCTTACCAGAGGGAGATGCTGGCACCATGAGTCTTGTATAGTCTACAGAACTGTGAGCCACTTAGACCTCTTTTCTTTATGAATTACTCAGCCTCGAGTATTCCTGTATAACAACAAAAAATGGACTAACACACAGATCACACACAGCCAGGTCCCTGGAAATGTGACTTTTCCCAAACAGAGATTTATTTCTTTTAATTTTCTCTATACATATACATATACATGTGCTAATTTGGTTTCCACTTTTTACCTTCACAAAATTAAAAAGGCTTAAAATTTAATAACAATAACAATGTTTAAGATAAGGCCTAGAAACAAAAACCTCATAAAGAACGAAGGTAAATACATTCAGAAAAGAAATCAGACGACTGCTGCAATGAAATATTGGGCAATAATAAGAATAATGCAAAAAAGGTAACATTCATATTGTCAAATAAGAGTATGTCTATCATAGAATGCTTTGACTTTGAGGTTCAGTATGGAGTCATCAGTTAACTTCTTATTTTTTTCCAAAATCTCAAAAAAATAGACAACTATTATTTATAAATAAAAATAAAAGATAATTTAAAAAAAACAGATCATGCCAAATGTTATAGACAATAGAAAAAGAAGAAATACTTCAAAATCATTCTACTTCATCTGGGCACACCTGACATTAAAATTGGAAAAAAAATATTATAAAGGGAAATTACAAACATATGTCACTTATAAATGAGGATGCAATATCCTAAACAACATATTGACAAGCTGAATTAAAAATTATTGTTCACATAATGTATTTTGGTCAAAATTAAATCCAACTTATGTGAGAATTAGTCACTATTTCTTTTCTTTATTTCCTATTCCTTTCCCTCGACGCCTCCCTCCTTCTCTGTCTGCTTTCCCCTCCCCACATTATTCTTATTAAAGCATCACAGGAATGGAGAAGCATGAATCCTATGCATTCAACTTTGATATGACATCAATTAATGATAATTAATGACACAGTGGGGCATGGGGGAAGGGGCAAGACTAAACAGAGATTTATTTACAAATACTACTTCTAGTTGCCTACAGTTTTTGCGCTTCCTGGTTTGTGAGGCTTTAGCCTTATGCATCTCTTTTCCTGCTCCTTGGACACTTCCTGTTTGCTCCAGTCTTAGGAAGTGTTCTCCCCAAGGCAGCGCCTGGCTCACCTTACTCTGCAAGGAGGGGCACTTCCCTTCTAGCATCGTTCTCATTCTATGAAAAGTACTCCTTTGGCACCCATGGGTCTGTTACTTTCAAGGTGTCCAGTGGCATTCCTGGGTCCTGTGTGTACTCCTGAGGTGAGAATGGCAGGGTCCCCTGATGGGCAGCGTCTGGACTCCTTGCACAGGAGCAAGGAAGGAATGGCTTTTCTCTGCACTCTGGCAGTGTTCATAGGCAGACACAGGATCCTAATGTCTCTACTTTGGTAAGGAAAGTGGAAATGGACCATCACAGGGAAGAGCTTGGACCTAGTAAGTTACATTCTTTGAAAATATCGATAACCGGGAGGTACCTGTGGCTCAGTGAGTAGGGCACTGGCCCCATATACCGAGGGTGGCGGGTTTAAACCTAGCCCTGGCCAAAGTGCAACAAAAAATAGCCGGGCGTTGTGGTGGGCTCCTGTAGTCCCAGCTACTTGGGAGGCTGAGGCAGAAGAATCACCTAAGCCCAGGAGTTGGAGGTTGCTGTGAGCTGCGACTCCTCTGCACGCTACCGAGAACGAAAAAGTGAGACTGTCTCTACCAAAAAAAAAAAAAAAAAAAAGAAAAGAAAAGAAAGAAAATATCAACAACCATAAATTAAGATCTTACTTGATGCAGAATTGTCAAAGGGACTTCAGACGCCTACTAGTCCCTGATTCTCATAGTGTGCCCCAAACAATCCTGGAAATTCATGTCTTAGGCTGAAGAAGAAGAAAATAATGTCAGTGTTACTGAATAAAAAAAAAAAATCCATTAAGTCTTGCCTTTTATCAAATGTTTTATGTTTTTAGTGCTGGCTTTAGCTTGTTTGCTTTCGAATGCTAGCAAATAAAACAGTATGAGCTACTAGCATATAACTATTAACCAATACATTTGGAGAAGGCTGGTTATGCCTTATTTTTATAGGTAGTTTTTTTTTTAGTTATGGACACGCGAACTGATAGTTGCCATGTCATATTGCACAGCTGTAAAATACTTCATATTTGTGATGAAATGAAGTGGCTCCCTATTTCCTTGCATTCTGTGAAGAGGCTTTCACCTCCAGGTGCTCGGCCGCCTGGAGAGATTGAAGGACATTCAGCATGGCTTTTCCACAGTCGTGTCACCTGAGCTGACATATGCTTAAAAATTGATTTCCTTAAAAATAAAATAATTCCCTAAAAATACCCCATACTTTCATTTATAAACAACCAGTGCCTACCTGCCTGCCTGCCTGCCTCCCTCCTTCCCTTTTTTCCACAGAGTCTCACTTTGTCACCCTGGGTAGAGTGCTTTGGCATCATAGCTCACAGCAACCTCAAACTCTTGGGCGTGAGTAACCCTCAGCCTCCCAAGTAGCCAGGATTATAGGTGCCTGCCACAAAGCCTGGTTAGCTTTTCTATTTTTAGTAGAGATGGGGGCTTACTTTTGCTCAGGCTGGTCTCAAACTTCTGAATTGAAGCAATCCGCCTGCTTTGGCCTCCCAGAGTGCTGGGATCAGGGGCATAAGCCACTGTGCCGGGCCAACCAGTATTTTCCTAATGCTCATAAATTGTTAAAGGCATCATTCATACCTGTCCCTCAGCACCCCAGGGAACGTGAATCACACTGTGAGAAGCTGGAGGTACACAGTTACCAGTTAGTCAAGAGCAGATTGAGGCAGGTGGGATGACTGGCCCCTGCCAAGGGTTGCTGGGCATGATGAGAACAAGGACTGACTAGCAGGTGTCTTTCCACCACTTTCTTTTTGCACCTGGCAAGATTACGTTTACTCAACAATGTCTATGGCCACTAAAAGAGCGGCAGAGAGTGACAGCGTTGTTCACATTTCTAATAAGTAGTGCTTGAGCAATTGTGGTAAAAGGACTGGGAATCTTCATTTCAGTTTTTCAGGAGGCAATCGAAACCACCCTTTATAAAATTAATGAAGGGTCACAAGGTGGGAACTGCAGTAGGGGAAATATATTTGTAACCAGCCATTGTTCCCTTGCTTGCTTTCCTATAATTGCCTACTACTCGGGAGTCACATAGCTGATGTTCATAAAGATTCTTAGCTTTCTTTATTACTCTGATAGGGAACATCACTCTTATGATGCTTAAGACTAGTTTTGAGGTATCTTCCAGTCCCTGCATGCTGACCCTCCCAGACCAGTGGCCTATGTCGAGGAACTGACTCAATTGCTCTTGCAACTCCCACCCAAGAACTGACTCAGCAAAGAAGATGATTTAGTTTCTATACCCTTATAGTTCTGTTCTGAACTCAGCAAATTAACAGACCCAGTTGCCTACCTACCCTTTTATCTACCAAACTATCTTTAAAAACTCTTTCTCCCAAATTCTTGAGGAGACGAATTTGGCATCTTGCTCCTGTCTCCTCAGTGACACCTGTGATATTAAACTCTTTCTCTGCTATAAACCCTGCTGTCTCAGTGCATTAACTTCCTCTAGAGCTGTGGGCAATGAACCTGGAAGGCTGTAACACAATCTTTAGAACTAGGAGAAGGTACAGAGTCTCGGGAAATGTTGAATGGCAACAAAGGTTGTATTTCTGAAGACTGGAGTTCAGAACAAACTCTTGGTAAGCAGACAAAGCAGTTTCACCCAGTGATCTATTTTCTTCTGCCTCCTTTATCTTTCTTGCACCCTCGATAAGGAGGCGTATGAGAGCAGTAACAGTGTCATGGGCCCAAGATCAAAATCCTCCTGGGTGACACATAAACTGCGTGTTGAGACTTTAATGATGAATTTTGGAAATGAGCGTCTTTACTTATGGGCCCTATTGGATACAATGACTTTTGTTAGCAGTTGTGACAGGAGAGACTGTCTCATCAGTGATGTAGAAGCTACTTTTTATGAAAGTGATGCAACCTGGGGAAGCCCTTTCCAACCAATGTCCAGCCCTCAAACCTGAACTTGAAGCCTTTTTACCTTTTTCCCTTTTAACGGGCATTGTTAAATAAGGATAGTGACCACATGTTTAAACCAGGGCAGACTCTTATTACTTTGGTGTCCAGAGCCCTGTGAGGATCTGCATCTTCTCATCAAAGGCAAATAGGGGTTGGTGCTTTATAAAGTGTTTTGCAGCCCAGGGCTGCTTCATTCTTCATTAGCATGCCAGTCACCTTGCAGTGCTGTTACAATGCAGCTGGTACCTGGGTGGGGTCTCCGGTTGTTTATTTCTAATCAACTGTATACCTTTATTTCTAATAAGCTGGTGGACCTTTTAGTAGCCGGGACAAAGTGCATATGCAATATGAACCCATTTGTCATCAGAAAGAAAAGATTGACAACGTTTAAAGAACATTTTTCTATTTATTTTATTCAATACCAAAGCAGATACTGAGTTCAGGTTTTGCAGAAATTTCTTTTTTGAGGGCACTTCTTGTTAAGGCATCTTGGCTTTCAAGTTGAAATTCATCTATTTAAGTTACCAAGAGGCTGTCTGCTGGTTTTAAGTTTTAAGGAGTTCTTAGCACTGAGTTTGCTTTGTCAAAGTCCTGGTGGGCTACAGTGAGATGACACTGGAGAATTTGCTTTGTCCCTGGAGTTTAAAGGGGAAAATATTATTTTCTATGTGGAGCAGTTTTTTAAAAGATCTTTTTAAACACATTTCTCACATTTTCCCAAAGATAATGATTTCTTTGAAGTTATGTCACTGTAGTATTTTCTAAAGCAGAGATACTAAAAATTAAATGGTAGAAAGGTTCACACTTGGACTCCTGTGTGTTCCACCTCAACTGGAAAATGTGAGCCTCCATTGCTGCATTTCTTCTTTGCCATTTATTCATAGATGTGAATAAAGTCATTCTACCCCACAGCTGGCTGTTACTATGTGAGCCATGCAGGAGTGATCAGTTTTTCAGAAAGCATTCTAACTTTCTGCTGTTTGAATTCAATAGTTTTTTTTTTTTTTTGTGCTTTAGTAAAGCCAAACAACAACAAAAAAAGAGATTAAAAAAAAACTTGATTGAGGCAACTAACCTTTGCCTTTACCAGTTCTTTGATGGTGGAAGCAATATCCTTAAATAATATTTTCAGCAACTTGTTTAAAGAGTTTCCAGTAAGAAGAGGATACTTTCTTGTTTCAGTTGTGTTAAAACACAAAATGTCAACAAATTTATAGATCTAAATGGCTGTTATTAGCAATTCATGAATTAGGGAGCATCTCATCAAAAAACTTAGGTAAGGCACTTCCACTGAGCATAGCAGAACACTTGGTTTTTATATGGTAACTTGAAAAGGGACTTAAAGCAGAGGGGACTTCTCTCTCTTGCCAGTTAAAACTGGCCTGTATGGAGATTTGTCTATGATCTCTCTCCTGATTTCTTCTAAGTTCAGATAAACAGCTTAGTTTTGTTTTGTTGATGTGGAACTTTGCTGTGAGTAATTCCATTTTAGTTGGGTCTGTTCTGTTGGATCTTACCGGCAGGAGATCGGTCCAAGATAGTGGCCCCCCTATCAATTTTATTTACCAATTGCCAGAACTTCATTTTGGAGAAGTTCTTTTCTTGGTAGATGGCACATAGACAGCTTTGAGCTTTCTAAATGCCATGAACATATTCTTGAGTTTAGGATGATGAAAATTTTGAAAATGCTTTGAGCAATGTCTTTATTAAAAAACAAAACTGTGGATGATTCAGAAAAAGGTAGCATATGTATTTTTTGGATCTAGAAAAAATATAGAACTTGGGGGACCACACACTTGCTGGGGTCAGGCAGGAAAGTCAAGTGTGTGCAGAGGTGATTATTGGTACGATGAGTAGGTAAACATGGTAGTGATCTGGAGGGCTCATGGTGGTCAAACAGAACATGTATGTTGATTGATTTTACGTGCCATGATTCTGCCATCCCTGTACTCATGTAAGAGAAAAGAGAGAACCTGAAATCCAGAGAGAGAGGTAAGACCTGTCCAGCATAGTCATCTGTTATCAACTGAATTAGGACTAGAACTCAAGCATTTTTATCTTCAGGCTAGTATATTTTCTCCTAATCCATTGCAGTAATGATCGGAACAAAGATTATTCTTTCATTTCAGCAGGTCATACTCCACACACTTTCCATTTCATCAAGAGAACTCCCGGTTATCATTTTTATTTGTTTATTTATTTTTCTGGAGACAGAGTCTCACTCTGTTGCCCAGGCTACAGTATAGTGGCATCATCATAGCTCACAGCAACCTCAAACTCCTGGACACAAGAGATTCTTCTGCCTCAGCCTCCCGAGTACCTGGGACTACAGGCGCCAGCCACAATGCCTGCCTAGTTTTTCTATTTTTAGTAATGGGTCTTGCTCTTGCTCAGGCTGGTCTCAAACTCCTGAGCTTAAGGGATGCTCCTGCCTCAGCTTCCCAGAGTGCTAGGATCACAGGCATGAGCCACCACACCCAGCCTCCAGGTTATCATTTTCTGATGCCTTGAACCTCTTGCTACTAAGGTACATTTGCCAACTGTGGTATAACTGGAATTAGGTCTTAGATGTTTAGGCAAGGTAAACAAACTCGAGCATCTATTCCTTAGACATATTCATTATAACACTAGTACTTTTTTAAACTCCAAGAGATTGATATAATACAGGTATCCTCAAACTATGGCCAGCAGGCCATATGCAGCCTGCCGAGGACATTTATCCAGCCTGCTGGGTGTTTTTGCCACCACTGCCTGTTCTGCTTAACAGTTGACTCATCCCGGGGTCCATAGTCTGGCCCTCCAATGGTCTGAGGGACAGTGAACTGGCCCCCGGTTTAAAAAGTTTGAGGATCCCTGAATCTATAATATATAACAATTCAAGCTTTTTGACTGTAAGCATCCACCCCTCCCCCCCACCTTTTAGTACTTTCCATTAAGTCCATGTTTTGGGTTAATTTAAGGAATAATGCTTTAGATGTGTACCTCGTGGTACTTGAGATAGCCATAGAATTCCTAGCAACCTGGTTTCCTTCATCCACATCTCCTTTGAAAATAATCCAGTTTGTGGTCCTCTTAACATATACCCAGAAAGGATCACAGTAGCTTGGGTAAGGTGACCAGACGTCTTGCTTTTGGTGGGACAGTCCCGATTTTTAACAATTTGTCCCTTGCCCTGTGGCGTTTTAAAAAAGTCCTGATTTTTGCAAAGAATTCATGATAAGCTAGGGAATAGTGGGAGAATGGGAAGGGAATATAGGTTTTCTGCTGATGAAAAGGTTAATGTAATTCCATTTGGGAATGAAGAGGTTAATGTAACTTTATTTGGAAATGAAAAGGCTACTGCAAACTCCCTGCTCCCCTCCTAGGCAAGGTCGCCCAGGTGGAATGGTATTAGAAGGATACTGGCTCCCTCCCTTGCTTCTAGGCAAGGACAATTAGCTCAGAAGGAGCCAAACTGTCTGGAACAAACAAGTAGGGCCCTGTCCCCCCAGAGTAAGGTGACCAGATGTCCCACTTTTGGTGGGACAGTCCCGATTTTTCACAATTTGTCCCACATCTTGTAGCGTTTTAAAACAAGTCCGGATTTTTTGGAAAGAATGCAGGACAAGCTAGGAAATAGTGGGAGAACAGGAAGAGAATATACAGTTTTCGGCTGCCATGTAGCTATTTCACCAGGATATGATTTTATGTTATTTTTGTTAATTTTATAATGTTAAACTTTAATAATAATAAATAATTGTTGAGAACTGAATATCGAGAACTGCTTATCAAAGTTTGCATTGTTGTCAGGCCCTGCCCCCCCACACCCCGCCCCTGTCAATGGTGTCCCGCTTTATCAATGTTAAAATCTGGTCACCTTAAGCTTGGGTATAGTCTAACTCTTGTGTTCCAGGTCAGGAATTTTTCTCCCTCATTCTAGATCAGTGGTTCTCAACCTTCATAATGCCTTGATGTATTTTCATTCTAGATAATATGCTACATTGAATGCAATTGAAACTTATTATAATCCCTCTATGTGAGTTGACGCATTCCCCACTTACTTGCATGAGGTTTTCTGAAGATTAATTTGTTGTCTTATGCCATGCCTGTTGAAAGAGCTGTGCTAAATCTGTGAGGTTTAATTAGTACTGTGTATGTTAGGAAGGCAAATGTAAATATTCATCGATGTTAATTAAGCAAGCAGGAAAATGTTAGGCATAGTTCAGCCCTGCCTATTGGTCTCCATTTAATAAGTAGCAAGAAGAAAGCCACAGATGGGATCAAAAGTTGGTATGGTCAGATCAAATTAGTTAAGGCAGCAAATATTTTGGTTATATTTTCAGGGTTCACAAAGATGTAAACAATTTAAGCAGATAGCGCAGAAATATGAGTATTGTATAGGAAGAATTATTGCTTTGCTTAGAAGTGGGGCTGAGAAGGACAGAGAAGTTTGAAAATGGCATCCCATGTTGAGGATTGTCTGTTGGCTTACATAATGCAAAAATGAATCCATTTTACAGGGGAGGAATCACTGGCATTCCACAGCCTATGATTTAATTCTCCCTACAAAGAGCAATTCTTTCAATTTGAAAGAATGAATTCGAAAGGTTGTATAGTCCTGGTTGAGTATTTCTAAAGAGCAAGAGCTTAAACCTTCTCAGGGCAACTTTTGAAGGCAACCTCAGGACTGAGCAAAGGCAACACAGTTTAATGGATTTGGTGTTACATTGTCTCCTAACTCCTTGCTCTTCCAACCTTTTAGCTTTATAGCTTTGGATAAATTATGTAAACTTTTTAAAATTCAATTTTATTTATTTTATAAAATAGTTAATAATATGCATCTCCTAAGGTTGTTAAGAGCATTAATGGGACGCTAGTGCTTAATAAGTAGTTGAATATTGGTTTGTTTACATTGGTCACTGCCAAATGCTTTTCTTTATCTCAAATAAAAATTAAGGTTCCTAGTAGCGACAAGTTATGGCATAGGTGGCCTTTACCTTTGGTTTCAGTTCACTTATAACATGAGAGTTATAAGATTCATTGTATTTGTGAAAGGTTTTTATTCTACAAGAGCTGATCGTGTATATTTTTCTTATTTTGAGATGTCTTGCTTTGTCACCCAAGCTGGAGTGCAGTGGGGGCATCATAATTCACTGAAGCCCCTGAATCCTGGGCTCCAGTGATCCTCTTGCCTTAGCCTTTTGAGTAGCTGGGACTACAGGTGCTTGCCAGCACACCAGGCTAATTTTTAAATCTGTTCTAGAGGTGTGGGTTCTTGCTGTGTTCCACAGGCTGGTTTCAAATTCCTGACCTCAAATGATCCTCGCACATTGGCCTCCCAAAATTACTGGGATCATAGCCATGAACCAACACTCCCACTTGTATATGTTACACTTTTAATGGGAACAGGTAAGTCAGATAACGCTGTTTACTAAATTTTATAGCATTAAGGATACCATGTTGAGGGTCATTCACTGACTTTTGTGATGGAAAGCATGCATTGTTTACCTAGGGACACAACTCCTTTATGAAAACTTTTTGGTTGACTTAATTCAGATGTTAGGCTTGCTTTCTTTTTTTTTTTTGGCTGGGGCTGGGTTTGAACCCGCCATCTCTGGTATATAGGGCCAGTGCCCTACTCCTTTGTGCCACAGGTGCCACCTTCAGATGTTAGGCTTTCTTTGATGATTAAGTATTCATTTTTCTACCATATTCTTGGCTCAGTGCTGAAACACCAAGGAATTAGTACACAGTCTGTTGCCACATCACTTTGTAAGCCAAGTGAGAAAGAAGGAAACAAGAGGTACTATTTTTAAATGTCTAGAAAAGAATGAATAGGCCTCAGACACACTGAATCTGAATGTGCACACCTATGGTTATTCTGGAAACTTAATTTCTGAAATTCCTTTCAGAAAGTTATGTTTAATGACAGTATTTTCTCACTATATTATAAAGAGAATGCTTTTACTCCCCCCCCCAAAAAAAGCTGATAGATGTCTGCTTTATGTAAAATGTAGGGTTTTAATGAATTTTACCCCCAGTCTATTGAGCTTTATGAACTTTCCAATAGGCCTTAGTTGTCAGGCCGTCTTTAAAACTTTAGGGTAAATTGAACTTTGATTTAGGCTAAAAAGTGAAGAACCAAATTAATAAACTGATTTTCCTTTTCTTCTTTTAAAAAGTGTTGGTTGTTTTTAAAACACAGCAGATATAGTAAAATAGAGTATCAGCAGTCTCTGCAGTGTCAAAACTAGACATTCAAGTTTGTCTTTTTGAATAGTGAGGGAGGGAAGGAGGGGAAAGGCAAGAAGCAGCCGGAGAATGGATCACAACATTAAGTAGTGTTATACTAGCTTGCATTACATTTTTACCTGAAAATCTCCTGATAATTAAGTATCACTTTGTTTCACAACTGAATTTTGCGGTGGGGATGGGGTGGCACAGAGCTAGAAATTCCACTAACTGTATTTAAGTATTTCATGTTTGTCATAAGATAACTAACTCTACCCCTTGTTAATAACCAGGATTGGGCCAGGTGCAACAGTTACCTGTGATCTTAGCACTTTGAGAGGTTGTGGCAGGAGGATCCTGTGAGCCCAGGAGTTTGAGATCCACCTAGGCAACATAGGGAAGCCCCCATCTCTACATAAAGTGAAAAAAAAAAATAGCCAGACATGGTTGTGTGAGCCTGTTGTCCCAGCTGCTTAGGAGACTGATGCTGGATGATTGATCATTCCCAGGAGTTGGAGATTGCAGTGACCTATCGTCAGGCCACTGTACTCTAGCCTGGGTTACAGACAGAGCGAGAGACACTGCCTCAAAACAAGGCAGAGAAACAAAAGAAAATCAGGATTTCGGCTCAGCGCCTATGGCTCAAGTGGCTAAGACGCCAGCCACATACACCTGAGGTGGCAGGTTCGTATCCAGCCTGGGCCGCCAAACAACAATGACGGCTGCAACCAAAAAATAGCCAGGTGTTGTGGCGGGCGCCTGTGGTCCCAGCTACTTGGGAGGCTGAGGCAGGAGACTCGCTTGAGCCCAGGAGTTGGAGGTTGCTGTGAGCTGTGATGCCATGGCACTCTACCCATGGGGAGAGCTTGAGGCTCTGTCTCAAAAAAAAAAAAAAAGAAAAGAAAATCAGGATTTCATTTTTTT
>CAUYQV010001293.1:0-28443 GCA_963574575.1 Galagoides demidoff
GGCGCCTGTGGTCCCAGATACTTGGGAGGCTGAGGCAGGAGACTCGCTTGAGCCCAGGAGTTGGAGGTTGCTATGAGCTGTGATGCCATGGCACTCTACCCAGGGGGATAGCTTGAGGCTCCGTCTCAAAAAAAAAAAAAAGAAAACACATCTAATGTTTTATGACTTATCAATAATAGCAACAGGATAAGGTGGGATTTTATTATGATATAATTTGCATTTTATTGATAATTCATGACATTAATCATTTTTAATGTTTCTTGGCTATGTGTATATCCACTTTTTAAAAAGAATTTCTGTTCATGTCTTTTCTCCATGTTTTGATGAAGGAATTTAGGCGGATATTTGTGGAAATTGCATTGAGCCTATAATTTGCTTTAGGAAGTGTGGTTATTTAAATGATATTGATTATTCCAATCCAAGAACATGGATATTTTTCCATTTGTTGTGTCATCTATGATATCTTCCTTCTGTGTTTTGTAGTTCTCCTGTGGAGATCTACACCTCCTTGATTAAATATATTCCTAGCTATATTATTTTCTTTGCAACTACAGTAAATGGCATTGAGTTCTTGTTTTGATTCTGAGCTTTACAACTATTATGTGTAGAAATGCTACTGATGTGTGCACGTGAATTTTTGTAAACTGAGATTGTACTGAATTTATCTATCAATTCTAGAATTCTATCAATTCTTTTTGAGTAGTCTTTAGGGCTTGTTCATATTTTGTGGAGAATTTTGTCTCTATTTTCATGAAGGATATTGGTGTGTAGTTTTCTTTTTCTTTTTGTTGCTATTGTGTCTTTTCCTGGATTTGGTATCAGGGTGATACTGATTTTCTAGAATGAGTCAGGGAGGATTCTTCTTTCTCAATGTTATGAGATAGTTTCAGCGCGGTAGGTGCCAGTTTTTGCAGGTCTGGTAAAATTTATCTGTGAATCCATGTTGTCCTCAGCTTTTGTTGTTGTTAGGAGATTTTTTACTATTTCAGTCACTACTCATTATTAGTCTGCTTAGGATTTCTGTTTTTTTTTTTTCCTGATGTAATCTTGGAAGACTGTGCATAATATAATAAATTTAAAGGGTACAAGTTTTTTTTTTGCTTGTTTGTTTTAAACATGAGGAAATGGATTATAGTGAAATCTGGGCTCTCAGTGTAGCTATCACCCACATAGTGCATATTGCAACTGACAGGTTGGTTGGAGGAACTCCAAAAACTGAGCAAGCATAGGTCACTCCATTCTAAGAATAAGGCCCAATATCTTGGCTGTTCAGTGACCTTTACTGAAACTACTCCCTCTTGGGACCCAGCCAGAAGAACTGAGAAACTAGTGAATGCAATGGCTTCAGGGGGTTTAAACCCTATGAACAGAATAGTCTCAGCAGGAAGCCAGCTGGAACCATAACTGGCAACAGTCACTAGCACAGGAAGTAAAACTCACCCCGCCCCACCACCACCTAAAACCTTTGAAAGATAAGCACGCTTGCTCTTCAGGGCTGATGCCTATCAAGTCTCAGCTGCCTTCACCCAGGCCCAAGTAAACTTTAGCTATTGCTCTGCATCCAGCTTTGTGACTTGATTGAGTCAACCGCTATCTTACAGTAACATCTATCAAATAGACGATGGCTTTCTTGACTAGTATGGCGTTAAAGGCTGTAGATCAAGTTGGTATGATTTAACATTTTATGATATTAATCTTTCCAATCCATGAATATGGAATATTTCCATATCTTTGTCTTTGATTTTTATCAATGTTTTATAATTTCCTCTGTATAGTTCCTGTACATAGTTTATTACATGTAAGTAACCATTTCATTTTAAAGTTGAGATATTTGTATTTTTTCTTTTTTTAGTTTTCAAATTACAGTTTTCATTGTTGTTGTATAGGAAAGCCATTAACTTTTGTGTATTGACCTTGTTTCCTAGGACCTTGCTATGCTAGTTTATTAGTTCTAGGAATTCATTGTCAATTCTTGGGATTATCTATGTAGATACCTTGTCCTCTGAAGACAGAGACACTTTTAATTCTTCTTTCCAAACATGTGTACATTTTTCTTCCTTTATTTTATTATAGTCATTCGTTCTTCTAATATAATGATGAATAAAAAAGAAATGTCTTCCCTTTTCCTTGATCTCAGGCAGAAAGCACTTTGTGTCTTACAATTAGTGAGATGTCAGATGAAGATTTTTTTCTAGAGGTTCTTTATAAAGTTTAGAAGACTGTAATCTATTCTTTCCTTGTGGAGAATTTTTATCATATGTGGGTGTTGAGTTTGTTAAATGATTTTCTATGTTGATAGACATATTTGTATGATTTTTCTTTTTCAGTTTGTTGTTAGGATAATATCAACCTCACAGACTGAGGTAGTATTTCCTTTGCTTCTACTTTTTCGGAAAAATTGTGTAGGATTTGTAACATTTTTCTCTAAATGTGAGTGAAATGGATACCAGTGTCTTTTGTTTCTTTGGTTAGCTTGGTGGCTATGTTAACAAGTTTACGTCTTTTTCAAAGAATAAGCTCAATTATTCTCTTTTGCGTTTTTTCAAAGAATAAGCTCAATTATTCTCTTTTGCATTTTATTGATTTTAGATCTAATTTTTTCTACTTTGTAAATATAAATAGTTGTTCTTTCTCTAATTTCCTAACATAAAGCTTTGATTATTGATTTTAGATCTTTCTTTCTTTGTAATATAGGCATTCACTGCTAAAAGTTATTCAATATTTTCCTATATTCCAGAAATTTTTAAAGTTATATTTTAACTTTCATTTGATTAAAAATACTTTTAAATTTCTTTTGGGACTTCTTCTTTGTCCCAAGTATTACTTAGAATTTGTTGTTTAATCTCTAAATATTTGAGTATCCTTTGATCCAGGTGTTACTTAGAAGCTGTTGTTTAGTCTTTGAATATTTGAGTATTTTCTAGTTGTCTTTCTATTATTGATTTCCAATTTAATTCCTGTGTTATCTGAAAACTTACTGTATATGAGTCCTGGGTTTTGTAATTTGTATAGATTTGTTTTATAACTCAAAATGTGGTTTATGGGGAGGCACCTGTGGCTCAAAGGAGTAGGGCACTGGCCCTATAAGCCAGAGTTGGCGGGTTCAACCCCAGTCCTGGCCAAAAAATGCAAAAAAAAAAAAAATATATATATATATACATATATATATATTTATATATATATGTGTATATATATGGTTTATGTTTAGGAATGTTTCTTTTTTTTTTTTTTTTTGATATGGCACCTCAAGCTATCCCCCTGGGTAGAATGCCATGGCATCACAGCTCATAGCAACCTCCAACTCCTGGGCTCAAGCAAGTCTCCTGCCTCCACCTCCCAAGTAGCTGGGACCACAGGCGCCTGCCACAACGCCCCAGCCATTTTTTGGTTGCAGCCATCATTGTTGTTTGGCAGGCCCTGGCTGGGGATTCGAACCCGCCACCTTAGGTGTACGTGGCTGGCGCCTTAGCCGATTGAGCCACAGGCCCCGAGCCTCATGTTATTCTTTACACTGCACGTCCACTTTCATTTGCAATTTTGTATATATAATGATTTTTAATTTCAAAGAAATTTAATATTAATATAAAAATTACCATGTTAAAAAGATAAAATCCTATTGAAAACATTTTAAATCTGTCACTGGTCTGGCATGGCTATGTTCCCATCCCTTAGATAGATCACTGTGCCCAGAGGGGTGGAAGAATTACTAAATTAACAAGGATTGTGTGTCCATCCCTGTGATTTAGGAAGTGGAATTTGTCACTAAAAAAATCAGGTTGAACAATGTTGTTTTATAAATAATGGCCTAGCAGGAGCCAGAAGTGTTGCAATACCAGAGAAGAAAAACATCACCTAGCCGCCCTTATTTAGATTAGACACTGCCTTCCCCACTGCTACCCAGAGGGACACACTTTCTACCTGTCACTTAACTACTATTTTTTTAATTAAAGGTAAGACTCTAAAACTTAGAAGAATAAAATAATTCAAACAAAGTGATTTTGAAAAAATAATGAAAATTTCCTGCCCACCTCCCCATTCTCTCTACTCTAGCCCAGACCAAACAGACAAGCATGGTGCCAGTTTGAGCCCACACAAGCAAATTCAAGGCATTGATCTGGTCTTTGGATACTCTTGGTAGTGGCCATCAGGCAGCATATGGTTCTCTAATGGACCCAATATATGACTGATGGCAAGCTTGAGGAAAGGCAAAATTTGAAAGCAAGAGGAGGCTAAATGAAAGACACTAATATTCTTTGGAATAATTATGAGAAAGATCAAATACTAACCTAAGTTTTATTGTGAAGGCATGTTGTGTTGACAGTGGTAAATTTGTCCATTTTGATACTTTTCTTTTTTGTTGAGTCGAATTGTACCTTCTCTGAAAATTAATGTTTCTCTGCATGAAAAGAACATGCGTATTTGTGTGTGTGCTCCAAAGGAGGTGGCACCATCCTATGAGACGTTGTGAAAATCTGAAATAGTATTTTTACCTCTGGCATGATCTATTTGAACATAATGTTATATCTGTGTGTGTGTGTGTGTGTGTGTGTGTGTGAGTGTGTGGGCTGGGCGCAGGGCCTCACATCACATCTATAATCTTAGCACTTTGGGAGGCCAAGGTGGGTGGATCACCTGAGCTTAAGAGTTTGAAACCGGCTCGGCACCTGTGGCTCAATCGACTAAGGCGCCAGCCACGTACACCTAAGGTGGAGGGTTCAAATCCCCAGCCCAGGCTCGCCAAACAACAATGATAGCTGCAACCAAAAAATGGCCGGGCATTGTGGCCGGTGCCTGTGGTCCCAGCTGCTTGGGAGGCGGAGGCAGGAGACTCGCTTGAGCCCAGGAGTTGGAGGTTGCTATGAGCTGTGATGCCATGGCACTCTACCCAGAGGGATAGCTTGAGGCTCCATCTCAAAAAAAAAAAAATACTTTTTGCTTTCATATTGGTTTAAGTTAAAACTGATTGAAGAGTTGACTGTAATACTCAAAGGAAGAATAGAAGACCTTCAAGGATACAAAGAGGTAAACAGTTATAACTCAGTTCTTTTTTCATTGGCAGCTTCCCTGGAAGATGAACTAAAAGAACCAAGCACACACACAAAAACTGAAATGCCAACATTTGTGATCTACTTTAACAATGAAGGAGAAGGATCATTCCCCAGCAGAGAAGAATTCATGTAAGGTGTGTGGCATCTGAACAAAACAACAAAGGCATTCCAGTATCTACATGAGTTTTTCCAACATTTCTTGTTGAATCCTAATGGTTTCATGTTATAGATTTAAGTCTATTATCTATCTCAAATTAATTTTTGTGAGTGATGAAAGATATAGATCTTGTTTTCATCTTCTACATGTGGGTATCCAATTTTCTCAGCAACATTTATTGAATAGGTATTTTTCACCCATGTACACTATTGTCTGCTTTGTCAAAGATCAGATGGCAAAATGTAGATGATTTTTTTATCTGGGTCCTCTGTTCTGCTGTATTGATCTTGTCTCTATTTTTGTGCTAGTACCACACTGTTTTAGATACTATAACCTTGCAGTATATCTTAAAGTCTGGTAAAGCAATGCCTTCAGATTTGTTACTTTTGTTTAAAGTTGCTTAGCTGTTTGGGCTTTTTTTTAAGATTCCAAATGAAGCATAAAGTTATGTTATGTCGATCTTCAAAAAATGATGTTTGTATTTTGGTGTGGATTGCTTTGAATCTATAAATTGCTTTCAACAGTGTGGAAATTTTAACAATGTTGATTCTACTGATCCATGAACATGAGATGTTTTTTCATTTGTTTACATCATCTACAATGTCCTTTATTGGTATTTTGTGGTTCTCTTTATACAGCTCTTTCACCTCCATGGTCAAATATATTCCTAGTTTTTTTTTTTTTTTATTTTCTTTGTAGCTACAGTGAAAAGAATTGAGACTTTGGCTTGATTCTCAACTTGACTACTGTTGGTGTATATGAATGCTACTGATTTATGTACATTAATTTTGTAACCTTAGACTTAGCTGAATTTATTTATGAAATCCCAGACTCTCTTAGCAGAGTATTTGAACTGTTCTTGGCATAAGATCATATCATCAGCAAAAAGCGATAGTTTGACCTCTTCTTTCCCCATTTGAATACACTTAATTTTACCGTCTTGCTGGATTGCTCTGGCTATGACTTCTAGCACTATGTTAAATAGAAGTGGTGATAGTGGAAATCCTATATATAGTGAAAATGCTTTCAACTTTTCCTCGTTCTGTATGATGTTGGCTGTGAGTCTGTGGTATGTGACTTTCATAATTTTGAGATAAGATCCATTTATGCCTATTTTGTCAAGAGTTTTTTACCATAAAAGGATGTTTAATTTTGTCAAAATGTTTTTTCTGTATCTACTGATATGATCATATGATCTTTTTTTTAATTGTTTTTGTGTCAAAATTTTATTTTTTTAACTATGAACTCCTTTAACTGGTTAAGTTTTTAATACACTACTTGAATACTTTCTCAGGCCTCATTTCATATCAGTAGTTGCGTTTATAAAGGGAGTTTTGACATAGAGCATGATTTCCACTATGCAGAAGAGCTGAAGCTAAAGGTGTTATCCTCACAGGCTTTGTGCAGTGAGGAATAGCTCACACATATTTACATTGTCAAATATATTTACAACTTAATTATTCCTTTTTTTTTTTTGAGACAGAGTCTCAAGCTGTCACCCTAGATAGAGCGCTGTGGCATCACAGCTCACAACAACCTCAAACTCCTGGACCCAAGCGATTCTCTTACCTCAGCCTCCCAAGTAGCTTAGACTACAGGCTCCTGCCACAATGCCCAGCTAGTTTTTGACCTGGGCTGGATTCTAACCTGCCAGCTCCGGTGTATATGGCTGGCGCCCTAGTCACCTGAGCTACAGATGCCAAGTCTTAATTATTCTATTTAAGGAAAATAACTCACACAAAATAAACAAGTGTGTTGAAAAGATTTCTGCAAAATGTGGATTGTTATTAATCTCAAATATTTAAGCATAGGCAGATGACAAATTTATAGGAAATTTGATAAGTTACTCTTCAAAGTCCTCTTCATCTGCCTCATTCTGACAAACATATCAAAGAAAATATTTTCTTTGATTATGAGGCTACTGAACTATAAACGCTTTTTTTTTTTTTTTTTTTTGCTTTTTGGGTGGGGTAGGGTTTGAACCTGACACCTCTGGTACATGTGGCTGGCACCCTACTCCTTGAGGAACAGGTGCTGCCCCCCACCTTTTTTTAAAAGCTTTATTTTTTTCAAAAATTAAAAATTGTTAGGAATATGATCTGAAAAGTAGATTTAACTCATAGACATTGATAGTGTCATCCTAAGTGTTTATTTACCTTGGGATATTAATTATTGATAATTTTAAAACACTACCATTAGGAAGACATTTTACCAGATATGTAGTACATTAGTACAGGATTTCATGTATACACTCTATACATGAGTGTATTCATGAAGGGATACATATATTAGAGATGTATAATCTTAAAGAGCAATTTAGAATATTTAGGATTCTCATTCCATATGTTATCACACTGCAAGTGGATATTAAAACTATGAATTTCAGAAAAACTCAATAAAGAATGAGGAAAAATAGTAGCTATTTCTAAAGATAAGAAGCAGATGTAAATTCTCTAATTAATTTCTTACAAAGTAATTAAACCTTATTAGAACAGGTAACTGCAACATCTTGAATAGTACTTAGTTGGCTGGGTTTTTTCTGGACTATCTAGGTCCACTTTTACAGTGACTCTTTATAGCAGTGAGAGAAAAAGAATAGTGACTGATGAAATTCAAGATTAGTTTGGGGTGAAAATGAATTCATAATTTCTTTTTTTTTTTTTTTACAGTTTTTGGCCGGGGCTGGGTTTGAACCCCCCCACCTTTGGCATATGGGGCTGGTGCCCTACTCCTTTGAGCCACAGGTGCCACCCAAATTCATAATTTCTTTGGAATACATAGCCATGAAGCTCAGGGATGCTAAAAATTCTAGACTGGTAATATAGACAGCATAAGGGTGTCATAGTTATAGCTTGAAGTATTTTCTTTTCTTGTTGGGGGGGAGGTGGGACAGAGTCTCACTTTGTCACCCTTTGTAGAGTACTGTGGTGTCATAGCTCATAGCAACCTGTAACTCATGGGCTCAAGTGATTCCCTTGCCTCAGCCTCCCAAGTAGCTGAGCCTATAGGCACTGGCCACAATGCCACAATGGGGTCTTGCTCTTGCTCAGACTGCTCTTGAACCTGTGAGCTCAGTTCAATCCACCCACCTCGGCCTCCCCAAGTGCTAGGATTAAGGCCACCATGCCCAGCCTTCAAGTATTTTCTTTGATTAGAAGGCTACTGGACTATAAATGCTTTATATATACTCTTCTTACAATGATTGCTACTATTAATACCTTTTCTCTGCTACCATCACCATCAACAACAAAAATTATTCAGTATTATAATTTTCTAAGGTAACATAGATATAAGACATAAATATGGTTTTAATACCCATCTCACCAGCTTTAATACGATTGTCAGTAACTTCAGTAGTGCTCAAACTATTCTGCCAAGACCCAAGGGTCCTCAGGAAATCTAGCAGGCTCTGACATGATGGGGAAGGGGTTAAAAATTCAGTATAAGGGCCAGGTGCAGTGGCTCAGCCTTTAATCCCAGCACTCTGGGAAGCCAAGGCAGGTGGATTGCCTAAGCTTATGAATTCGAGACCAGCCTGAGCTAGAGCAAGGCATCATCTCCAAAAATAGCTGGGCACTGTTGTGGGCAGCTATAGTCCCAGCTACTTGGGAAGCTGAGGCAAGAGTAGTGCAGGATTACTTAAGCCCAAGGGTCTGAGGTTGCTGTGAGCTATGATGCCATGGCATTCTACCCAGAGCAACAAATTGAGACTTTGTCTCAAAGAAAAAAATAAAATTCATTATAATTAAATTTATTTTACTCTCTAGTCATTTTACCAGCATAATTATTTCTGATATTAAATTGTAATCCTCCCATTACAAATGTTGAAATCAAGGGTTTTGTCTTTTTCCAGCAGTATATGATAACCCAACTCTTCATTAGCCCTACTTCTCCTGTAGATAAGGGAAATAATCTCACAAAAATTAAATGAATAGATAAAAAAAAGTGTTTGCAAGGCACGTATTTCTCATATTTAGAATCAAACTAAGAAATTAGATATGTTGATAAGAAAACGAATGATGTATCCATTCAGAATGAAGGTTTCCAAGCAATATAAATACAATCTCACAAAAAAAGCCATTTAAATTGCTTGATTTTGATCATAAAACAAACCTTACTAAAATCACCTTATTAAGTAAACATTACCTCCACTGCTTTATGCAGTACTTACATACTTTGATTGCCATTCATAAAGAAATTACAAATTTTTTTTCTACTATTCTTTTTCTATTGACAGAAGTTTTGGGTTAAATTCAATGAGATGATAAAGCTAAAAATTGGAGCAAACGTTTCAAAATAGCATCTAAGATTAAATACTCAATTTAGAAATGCATAAAATCTAATTCACTTACAAACATTTTCAGCCTGCAAATGGACATTAAAGTTGCTTATTTCAGAAATATTCAGGGAAGAAGGAACAAAAACACTGGCAGTTGCAAAGATGAGAAATGGATGTAAATCCTTGAAGCATCTTCTTGCGAAGTCATTAAAACTAACAAAACAGGTGACTGCTTCATTCTGGAATTTAGTTCATTTGCAATTTCAATAAAATGTTTTTTATATAAATCTTTATGTTCTCCTTAAAATTAATATCAAAGCAACTGTCTGCTTTTACTATATTATCTTTTAAAATGGGAGACACAGAAAATCAGTAAATGAGGTTATATTACTAATTAGCATACTGTCTCCACTACCTATAGTACACTACAAAAAAAATGTGACTTCCATTTTATCACATAGATGAAACAGTTATCTTTCAGGGTTTGAAATTTCTGTGATCTTTATGCTTAATAAGCTCAGTAAAAGGCATTCAAATTACATCACTTTTGTCTTGGAAGTTAAATTGGGAAATATTGCATTCTCTAAGATGATAAACTCGGCTGAAGATAAATTATCATGAGAAATAGTTTTAATTGATTTACCATAATAAAAGTTATGTGACTTTGAAGTGCAAATGACACATTAAAATGAATCTACAGTATGTTGATAATAAAGTGGCTTCTTTGTTAATGGAATTACTGACACCGCAGATGCTTTCAGAAGTGATGTCTTCTACTGTTAATCAAGAGACATCAATGTAAAAGGAATATGCTGTTTACTTAAACCCCAACTTTCTCACTTCTTGCTTCAAGGTAGGTCAATAGTAAGGTTCAAATATCAAGAATTCTGGTCAACAGAGAGAGTCAATATTTTAGCCGTTGTACGTCTGCAATATCTTAACTGTGTCTGGATGTTCCCTATGTGCATAAATTAGAAAGACAGTGTCAGAGCAAAGGCCAGTGACAGTGTCCCCCACAAATGTTCAGGTTTAGATGTTTATGTATATGTAGATTCGTGATAACACACTTTCCAAAAATTTCTGAACAGTAAGATTGAAAGGAAATCAGTGAGTATTTCAGGATTGTATTTTTAATAAAAGAATAAAGTATTTCAAAGAAGCATGCTAGTTCAGTGAAATAGTTTCGGCTAAACAACATAGGATAATCCATGATTAAATGAACTTCTATGAAAATACATTTTAGGCAAACTGTAGGAAAATGTTGAATATACCATTATTGTTTATTAGCCAATCATTATATTTATCATATAACTTATCAAGTTATCATTATATGATTCTGCTTCTCAGTAGCAGCGTATGGAAGTAATTTTTAGTACTATGAATCCTTGTTTTGTAACTGAAAAATAAAACTATTATCTTTTGACACTATCATCTTCCAATAAACATAAAATGATTTCATGGGAAGGCACAGAAGGTGATGAGACAAAAACAGAGCTCGACCATGGTGGTTTCAATGCTCGGCATTGCGAGGGTTATTAAAGCAACACAGAATGTGTAGGTTACCCACCAGTTTATTTGCTCAGGAACACACTGAAGACTAATCATGCAGTGCTATAAATAGGGCAAAATAGCAACAGGAATTGTAAATTGTGTTATGAAATCTGTTATATTTAATACATGCCTCTGATTGACATTAATGTAATCTTAGGTCTCAAGAACTAACACAAATTTTCTTATTTACTGAATTACTTATACCAAATTTAGTATGAAGTATCCTCTCTTCCTATGTTTCATAAATTATGACAAATTATAAGATTTCACATTTTAAAGCATTTATGAAAATAGGAGAAAAAATATAAGTAGTATAAGTAATACCATTGTTTTAGATCATTTGAGTTATAATAGGAACAGATTCTTTTCTTCCCCCAATTGCATAATGATTTCTTAGAAATATGGACAAAATAGTAAATGAAAAAATGATACCTTCACCATTACCTTTTAAAAAAATTCTAAATATAAATTTTTGGATTTTCCCAATCATTATTCTCATGAATACACATGGATGTGATCAAAGTAGAGAATATCACTTTTCATTCTAACATTTTCTCTTATTGTTTTAATTTGAAATAATTGCAGACTTATAGAAAGTTTCAAAGACAATATAAAGAGGTACCTTGTACTTTTAATCCAGTTTCCCCCAATGGTAACATCTTTTATAACTATAGTGTAATACTGGAACCAGGATATTGACATGAATACGATGTGTGTTGAGGTTTATGTCACTTTACTACATGTGTAGATTCACAGCAATCAAGATACAGGACTGTCACCTCACCGAAAAGATACTTGGTGCTGCTTTTTTACAATGACAACCTCTCCTCCATACCATCCATCCCTAACTTCTGGCAACCACCGTCCTACTTTCCATCTCTATAGCTTTGACATTTCAACAATTTTTATGAATGAAATCATAAAATATATAACCTTTTGAGATTAGCTATTTTTTTCACTCAGCATAATACCCCTGAGATCCACCCCAATTGTTATATGTATCAGTCGTTTTTTCCTTTTATGGATGGTTATGGATGCGACACAGTTTGCTTAAACATTCACATTCAGCAAGGAATTTTGGTTATTTCAGTTTGGGACTATTATAAATAAACTTCTATAACCACCATGTGCAGGTTTTTGTGTGGACATAAATTGACATTTCTCTAGGAAAATGTCTGGGAAATTGCTGGGTCATATGGTAAACCTAGGTTTGGTTTTTTTAAGAAGCTGGCCCGCTGTGCTCCAGCTTCACTGCAACATTCTGCGTCCCACCAAACAACACGTGACAATTTTTGTTGCTCCACAACTTTACTGGCCTCATTATCTTTTTCCAGTCTTTGGTTTTCAACCTTCCTATGTCATTAGCTTTGAAGTTAACTTCTTTTTCTTTTTTCTGTTAATACCCGGGTATAATATCAAAAATGTGGAAACAACTCAAGTGCCCTTCAACACATGAATGGATTAATAAACTAGTATATGTCTACCCCGGAATACTATTCAGCCATAAAAAGGATGGAGACTTTGTATCCTAAGTTACAACCTGGATGAAGTGACTTTCTTGTATACAGCACATAGGTGATATTTTTTGTTCACTCTGCCTGTCTCTTGTCTTTTCATTGATGCATTAGAACCGTTACATTTGTCTCAGTCCATTCAGAGTCTGAGCTCTCTAGACTGGAGGCTCAAACGACATACATTTATTTCTCATAGTTCTGGAGGCTGGAAGTTTAAGATCAAAAAGCTGGAAGATGTGGTGTCTGGTGGTGGTGGGGTGGGGGTTTCCTGGTTCATAGATGGCACCTGCTAGCTATGTTCTCATTCTAAGATAACTGAACTTTGAAGGAAAGGAACGAGGCTTACGTGTGAAAATAGCAAAACAGCCACAAAGATTCTAACATGTGTTATTTCAAAAGTGTTCTGTAATGACTAAATAACAATAATTTTATTAGAGACAGACTTCAATCAAGTAATACAACATTTAGGAATATAATATGTAGATGTATTTGACTAAAACTGGAACAAACTTCAACAATGAAAAAAAAGCAAATATTCAACTTAGAAAAATGTCTAAGGGTATTAACGTTTGATTTTTTAAATTTCTGCTAATCTGTGTTTTCTATAATTCCCTCATCTGGACAGAACTTATCCTTTGACAACTTATGATTTAATCTCAGAAAATACCGTGCCGTGGTTGAAGTGGTAGAGGCAAACATCAGAAGTTTTCTTGCATGCATTTATTTACCAATTTGCACTACTCAGGCATTCTTTTTCTTTTAAACCTGGAAAGCTTCTATCTGATTTTTTAGTGGCTGTTTAAACAAAAATAGATGTTTATCTCTTTAAAATTTTGCCAGGAAGCTGTCACTTTCTCATTTACTCAAGCTATGTTGTGACAGAATGTGTCAGCTTCTCACACAAATGAAAAGAGATATAGACCTGTATTTACTTTAGCTGAAAAATAAGTAGTCATCAATTCAGAGAAAAGTGTTTTCCCATTTGAAAAGATGAAGTAAATAGGAGTGGTTTTGAGAACCAAGTATTTCCTAATGGTTAAAAGGCAGATGTAAGCCAAATCCACAGCACTGATTCACTTTGGGTTATCATTCTAAAAGTGGATAATCTCACAGCACAGAGAAGTTGGTACTTCACTCTGTTCCTTTCGCAGTACATGATTTTGCTTTAAAAATGATACATGTTTATGCTGTTAATCTTCTCACATGTTTTCCCTATGCAGCTTAAAAGCTTCCAAAATTTAAATGGAAGAAAGAAAAAAATTATATCTCTAGGAAACAGTTTTTGAAATCATGATAGATTAAAAACAAGTAAAATCGATAGAGATTGGCCTCAAACTTGAGATTTTATAAAGATGTTTGAAGTAATAGTAATGATCTTACTATTCATCAAACACTAAATGTATATATGAGTATATATGTTTTCCAATAAAATGTTTTTTATTTTTAAGAATTTCATAGGATAATATTTGACTGAAAATATTACTGAATGCATTGAATTAGCAGTATTGACCTGAGGCCAAAGAAGATATTCAATGATAGACTTTTGTTCAAAACTGATTAGGGTTGTGTGATTAAATTAAGAGCAACCATTCTTAGTAGTATATCAGAGGGAGGAAGGAGCAAAGCCTAAGAGAAGAAAAAGATTTTAAAAGAGGCACTTGTGAGTGTAACCTTTTGCCTCTGACTAGATGTTTCGCTGATACAGATACAAGCACAACAAACTTATGTTATTGGTCTATTTCCTCATCTGCTAAAGAAACAAACAAAAAAAAGCCTACCCCATAGGATTTTTATAAGAATGCTATGTATAAAAGAGTATTTTTATGTTCAAAATATAGGTACAAAAATTACAGATCTTGCATTGTTTAAGAATACTTCTAATTCAATTGAAAATGCAGAGAGAAAACCCAGGACAATTTCAAAATCTTAATATCTCATCTAGAAAAGAAAAGTGAGAGAGAGAAAAGAAGGAGGGAGTAAGGGAGGAAGGAGAAAGAAGGGAAAAAGAAAGGAAGGAAAGAAGGAGTGACGGGGAAAAAAGAAAGAAAGAAGGAAAGAAGGAAATCAAGGCAATAATCATTTTCCAACATGGCATACCTGAATTAAGATGTCCATGGAAGTCACCTCAGGGATCTTTGGGTTTTCTATATGACTATTTTATGCTTCTGTTTTAACTTGAAATTAAAAATTAGTATTATTCTGAAATACCATCCGTCGGGGCCACCACTTACTTCTCAGCATTTGTAAATATTTTCAGCGCTTATGTCTTTAGGCATCTGATGTCAATAGGAAGTTGAGTAGGAAGAAGTTAAAACCTTATTCTATGGGCTATGAGAAGTCAGGGACCAGGAAAGGCAGAGAAGATTGAAATTTATGAGGCATTCCATAGGTACAAAGAGAATCAAGAGGGTGAGTCCCAAAGTCTGTGTATGAACTATACTGAAATGTTGGTTTGATGTCCACATTATGAAGCTACAGGGAAAGATACTACAGTACCGGAGTACTCTACAGAAGAGTGAGCAGCAGATGAGGGATGAGCAGAGATGCTAACTACTGCATACTGGGGATGAAAACAGTTTGAGTCTTGGAAAGTCAAATGTCTAGTAGAACAAAAAAATCATGAATTCTCGAAAAGAGTAACTGAATCTGTAGCACTACTACATACTATCTGTAATGTCTAGTTTTCAACCAAAAATTGTGTAAACAAAGAAGCAGAAAAGTGTGACCCATACTCATGGCAAAAGGCAGTCTACAGAAATTAACTTCCTGTGTACCCAGATTTTGGATGCAGCAAGCCAAGAATTAAAGAAGCTTTTATGAATATGTCTAATTTTTGAGCAGACACCAAAACATGGAGACAGACAGAGAACCCCAGCAGAGAAACTATTAAGGAAGAAAATATTGGCTCAGCAGCCATAGCATAGTGATTACGGCACCAGGTTCAAATCTGGCCCAGGCCTGCTAAATGACAATGACAACTGCAACAAAAAATAGCCAGGTGTTTTGGTGGGTGCCTGTAGTCCCAGCTACTTGGGAGGCTGAGGCAAGAGAATCGCTTACGCCCAAGAATCTCAGGTTGGTGAGCTACGATGCACAGCACTCTACTGAGGGCTACAAAGTAAGAGACCCTGTCTCAATAAATAAATAAATAAATAAAGATAAATAAAATACTGAAACTACCTAGTAGAATAGTGGCAATAAATAATTATCATACAGTGTTGGCAAACACCGGAAATGGCATAAGAAAGAATGAGTGCTTTGAACATAAGTCGAAAGAAATTTATCAACATGGAAAAGAGAAGGAAAAGATTTAAGAAAACTAAAATTAGTATAAAAGACACACAACGAATCAAGTGATCAAAAATGAAAAGTGAAATTTTAAAGCCAAAATCCTGGAGTAAGAGAAGTCAAAAAAAGAAGCAGCAAACATACATTTTTAAAAATAACTGAAAATTTCCATAGAAGAGAAATCCCAAAGTAAAAATAAAGAAAAACACTTTTCAGGATTCCTTTTAAATACTCTTCAGCATGACTACTAAAACCAACAGAAAGGAGAAAATCTTCACAGCTACTAGAGAAAAGCACATCACACATGGGAAGATAATTTATTTAAAGAAAAAAGCATCTTATTAGAGTCTGATTCATATTACCATTATAACATGCTATGTTATGAATGAAAAAATGTAACTTGCTATTTAATTTATTTTCTTTCTTTCTTTCTTTTTTTCTGTAGAGACAGAGTCTCACTCTATCGCTCTTGGTAGAGTGCTGTGGCATCATAGCTCACAGCAACCTCCAGTTCCTGGGTTAGGTGATTCTCTTGCCTCAGCCTCCTGAGTAGCTGGGACTACAGGTGCCTGCCACAACACCTGGTTATTTTTTTGTTGTAGTTTGGCTGGGGCTGGGTTTGAACCCACCACCCTCGGTATATGGGGCCAGCATCCTACTCACTGAGCCACAGGTGCCACCCAACAGTGAATTTATTTTCAAAAAATAAGATTAAAAGAAAAAGGATTACTCACCAGGCTGATGAAAATGATGCCAATGTTATTGAAGAGCACTGCAAATGGTAAGTAGCAGATAAATATAAATAAACAGAAACACAAAACACATACAGCTGTATTTTGTCTTTTTTCCCTAAAACTATATCATAGTTCAAAACAAATGTTATAACACTATATTTTTATACATAGGGATATAATGCATATGAAAGATAGATAGCCATAAGAAGAGGATAAAATTAAAAGTAGAGCCTCGGAAGCACATTTCCAATATTTTGTAATTCCACACAAACTGTATGGGGAATGCAACAGTTCAAAGGAGCATAACTTAATCTCAAAGGCAAACATAAAAATATAGTGTGAATGGATATATCTGTACTATCATAAGGAATTAAAAAGTAATATCAGAAATATTGTGATTTACAAAATAAGTTAAGAAGAAAGGAGAAATTTATTGAAGGTAAGAAGGAAAATAATACCAAAATATTGAACATAAATACACCTATATCATTAATTACACTCCAATCAAAAAGCTAAAATCATAAAATGAGGTTTTAAAAAATAAAGAGAGAGGGTGGCACCTGTGGCTCAGTGGGTAGGGTGCAAGCCCCATATACCAAGGGTGGCAGGTTCAAACCCAGTCCCAGCCAAATTGCAACAAAAAAATAGCCGGAAGTTGTGGCGGGCACTGTAGTTCCAGCTATTCAGGAGGCTGAGGTAAGAGAGTCACCTAAGCCCAGACATTGGAGGTTGCTGTGAGCTGTATGACACCATGGCACTCTACTGAGGGCAATAAAGTGAGACTCTGTCTCTACCAAAAATAAATAAATAAAGAGAAAATAAAGAATTCTATCTACAATATGAGAATTTAAAATAATAACATTTTGGCCAATGATGGACCACATATATGATGGTAGTTCCATACAATTATAATACTATATTTTTACTGTATTTTTACTATATTTATATGGAACAAACTTCAGGCATCACTTTCCTGGTAAATTGTAATCAAAACAGCATGGTACTGGTGGTAAAAACTGAAACATAGACGTATGGATCAGAATAGGTAACCCAACTACGAAACCATCCTTGTAATCCCATCTGCTCTTTGACAAAGGAGATTAAAATCATACACTAGGGAAAATAAACTCTATTCAACAAATCATACTAGGAAAATTAGATGGCCACATGTAAAAGACTGAAACAAGATCAAAAACTCAACATTCACAGCAATTGATTCACAGTAACCTAAGGCATGAAACTGCAAGAATTCTAGAAAATATTGGAAAAATATTTTATAGAAAATGGCTGAGGCTAAGAATGTATGAAGAAGTCTCCAAAAGCAATCACAGCAGTAACAAAAAATTTCAAAAATGGAACCTGATAATATTAAAAATTTCTGCATAGCCAAGGACACAGCCAGTAGAGCAAAGAGACCACCTTCAGAATGGGAGAAAATATTTGAGGCCATACATCTGATAAAGGGCTGAGAAGCAAATCAGCAAGAAGAGATCTAACATCTCCAGTGAGAAACAGGCAAAAAGCATGACCAGAACCTTTCAGATGAAGATGGAGTGATGATCAATAAACATGTAAAAGAATGCTCAACTTCTAGGAAATGCAAATCAAAATCGCATTGAAATATGACCCACCTGCAGCGAGAATGGTGTACATCAAAAGGTTCCACCAAAGCAGTCGATGCTGCACTGATGAGGAGGGAGACAAAGGCTCATTCATTGCTGGTGGTCCTGCCAACTAGCACAACCTCCATGGAAGGTAGTGTGGAGATACCTCCAAGAGCTAAAGTACACCTACCCTTAACCCAGCAATTCCACTATGTTTTTATTCAAAGGAAAAAGAAGACATTTTATAAAACAGACACTTGCCCTTGAACGTTTATAGCAGCACATTTCACAATGACAAAGACATGGAAACGACCCAATACCCATCAATTCATGAATGGTATGGGTATATGAATACATAAACCACATGCATAAATTGTGGTTGATGTATACCAAGGAATACTATCAGCCACAAACAAATGGTGACCTGGGGTGGTGCCTGCGGCTCAAAGTAGTAGGGCGCTGGCCGCATATGCTGGAGGTGCCAGGTTCAAACCCAGCCCTGGCCAAAAAAAACTGCAAACATAAATAAATAAATAAATAAATAAAAAATAAACCAGAATGGATTTGGAAACCATTCTCCTAAATGAAGTATTCCAAGAATGGAAAATCAAACCTCACGTGTACTCAATACTAAATTGGAAAGAATCAATCACAACCTATGTGCATGTATGGCAGCAAAACCCAACAGAATTCAACAGTGGAGAGAAAAGAGAAAGGGATGGGTAAACTCACACCTAACAGGTACACTGCACACTTCCTGGGTGAAGGGAATACTTAAAATTTTCACTTAAAATGTACAAAAGCAAACTATGTAACCAAAACATGTATGCTCCTACAATGTTCTGAATTTTTTTAAAAATGAAAAAACTGCCATAGAATATTGAGCAGTATCTTGAATGATAATAAACACCCAGAACATATCAAAATTTGTGGTGTACATGTAAAACAATTCTCTGCAGGGTAATTTATAATGTTGTATGTTTTTATCAGCAAAAGAAAGTCTAAAGCCAAAAACATATGCTTTCACTTTAGGTGTAGAGGAAAAAAGGAGCAATTTAGAACCAAAGTATGAGGAAAAAAAGAAATGAAAACTATAAATCGGTTAAATAGAAAGAAGGTGAACAATTCAACATTTAATGAGCCCTAAGATGGATGGTTGGAAATATTCATAAAATTGACACTCTATGGCTTGTCTGACCAAATATTGAGAGACATAGAGAAGAGAAAAACCTACCAATATCAAGAATGTAAAAGGAAAAACAATGATGCAGTGTCTAGAGACATTAATTAATAAATAGGAGACCAATACCTGGAATGGTAGTGGGATGTTCTACTAAGATAGACAGCCGCATAGATGGATCTTAAAACCATATACTAAGTGAAACCATCCAGGTACAAAAAAAGAACATGACTGGTGTTCAGGTTGGGGGGGTAGATAATGGAGAAGGAATATGCGTAAACTCACATTTGGGGAGTGGCTAATATATTCTGTATCTTGATCGTGTAATGGGGATCTCTAGGGGTATAAATTGTCAAAACTTAACTAATTATACCTTTAAAATGAATGCAGTTTATTATATGTAAATTGCTCCTCAATAGAAAGTAAAGAGAGAGGGTGGCACCAGTGGGTAGGACACTGGCCCCATGTACCGAGGGTGGAGGGTTCGAGCCCTGCCCTGGCCAAACAGCAACAAAGAAACAGCTGGGTGTTGTGGCAGGTGCCTATAGTCCCAGCTACTTGGGAGGCTGAGGCAAGAGAATCACCTAAACCAGGGAGCTGGAGGTTGCTGTGAGCTGTGATGCCACAGCACTCTACCGAGGGTGATAAAGTGAGACTCTGTCTCTAAAAAAAAAAAAAGAAAGAAAGAAAGAAAGAAAGAAAGAAAGAAAGAAAGAAAGAAAGAAAGAAAGAAAGAAAGAAAGAAAGAAAGAAAGAAAGAAAGTAAAGACAGAGCATGGAATTTGTGAATTCATGGAATTTAAGAATCTAGGTCAGGTAGGCTGGCTCAAGCCTGTAATCCCAGCACTTCGAGAGGCGAAGTTGAGAAGATCACTTGGAGTCAGAAACTTGAGACCAGCCTGCACAACATAGTGAGGTCCTATCTCTGCAAAATATAGAACTAAATAAAAAAAAAAATGGGAAAAAAGAGTAATTCGCTATCTGTTATGGGCTGAATTGTGTCATGCCAAAAACTCATATGTTAAAGTTCTAACTCTCAGTATCTGAACGTGTAGTTGGAGATAAGGCTTTACGTGTATAATTATGTTAAAATGGGGGCATTAAGGTGAGCCCTAATCCTCTGACTAATGTCCTTATTTTTAAAAAAAATGGAAATTTGGACATAGATACATACAGAAGGCAGATGATGTGAAGGGATGGGGAGAAGAAAGCCTGAAATAGACACTTTCCTCACGGCCCTCAGAAGGAACTAATTCTGCTGACACCCTCATTGTAGGCTATTAGCCGATAGAACTGTAAGGGGAAAAAAGAACTTGTATCTTTAAAGCAATCCTTCCTGGTATTTTGTTATGGCAAGCCTAGCAAACTAATATACTATCAATAGATGCAATTATAGTAAATAATGATGTAAATCAACATTGCAAAAGCTATTCACTTTTTAATGATTTCTTTGCATTATTAAATATGAAAAATGGTGACACAGAATGAGGCTTCTTAACCAGTTTGGGGATTGACCTTGAACACATTTTCACTGCAGTAACAAAAATCTCTTTCAGCTTAGTTCCGGCCAGCTGTTTAATGAGGGCAACTATAAACTTCAGGCTGCCTAACTGTGGAGCATCAGTCTTCTTCAGTACACTCCTGTATTCATGTCTTCCGTAAATCTTCTCTTCCAAGCTGTTCATATTATCCTCAAAAGAAAAAATATGAGTTGTCTAAGTTAAAACAGTACATGGATAATGATGACTCTCATAAAATGCGTAAAAGTGTCTCGAAAGAATATATAGAGATTTTGAGATTAAATCAAACATAAGCAACTCAGCAAAGAATAAAATACTCCTAATGACGTTTTATTGTTACAGTGAAAATAAACTTGATTTTGGAAACAATGTTAACTGAACCTTTTAATGTTTTCTGCCTCCATTCATTAAATTTTCTCCCGTGTTCTGAACTGACACTCAGTAAAACCTCCCAAAGATTGCTCGGGAGGGAAAGTGAACTCAGGATGGCCAAGCAGAAGTCCTAGGACCTCACAGAAGCTTCCAACACAGGAAATTAGTTTTTATCTATTTATTTACTATATGTGACCCATTATAAAATCACATATACTTTCTGTGTCAAAAAATTAAAAGTGCTGTTCTACACTTATCCTCAAACAAACATTTACCAGAGTTTCTAAGTTTTTGATCATCTAAACATAGGAAATAAGATTTTAATAAGACTTTAATAACTGACAATTTTGTTTATCCTAATACAGGAATCAATCAAATAGCTTATGGGATATTTCTGAAGTTCTTTCTAGTTTTCACATCTTTGTAGTTTGTCTTGTGTAAAATGAGACTTCTAAAGATGGTTTTACATTTTATTATTTCTTTCTCTCTCTTTTTTTTTTGTTTTTTTAAGGTAGGGTCTCACTTTGTTACCTAGAGTGAAATGCAGTGCCATTTTCAAAGCTCACAGCAACCACAAATTCCTGGGCTCGAGTCATCCCCCTGCTGGAGTTTCAAAAGTAGCTAAGACTACACTATAATGTTTTATTATTCATCTTTATGCCCTGTTGGCTGGCCTTCTCAATTTAAGTACTTTACTACATTTTGTAAATCTCCATTAATTTGAATTTAATAAATATATTTAGAACACTTCATAGGATTATAGGATTAAAGAAGAGAAGCATGAGTTATGTTCAAACCACACAGCCAAAATAAATAATCATAAGCAAATGTTAAAATAAAATACATAAATGAAAAAAACTGCAATGTATTTTAGCCTACTGTAGATATAAATAGGCATATTTTCAAGTGGTGGAATGTTCACATTGATTATCTTACATTTTCTAAATTGTTTTGTTTTGCACTCAGAACATTTGTATTAAACAATCATGAGTCATAGGTCTGAAATTTCTAAAAATCACCAAACTTAAACTGGCAAAAATGTCATAGGGGCCAAATGCCATAGGGGCAAAATGCTTATGCTTTTAATGAATACTGGACCTTACCTCTGAAGTTGATATTTTAATGTCTTAACAATTTCCCAAATATAAGTTATGTACATCTATTCATAAAAACATGATAATAGTTTACTTAAATTAAATCCATTTTTATTAATAACTATCAGCAGGCACAGACACTGATGGGTCTGAGCAATATGATATCCAAAAAATCCAAAATAATAATAATAATTATCAGGTGGTACCCATGGCTCAGTAGGTAGGGCACTAGCCACATACACCTAGGCTGGAGGGTTCGAACCTGGCTTGGGCCAGCTCAACAATGACAATTGCAACAAAAAAATAGCTGGGCATTGTAGCAGGCACCTGTAGTCCCAGCTACTTGGGAGGCTGAGGCAAGAGAATCACTTGAGGTTGATGTGAACTGTGACATAATAGCACTCTACCAAGGGCAACAAACTGAGACTCTGTCTCTAATAATAATAATAATAATGATGATGATAATTTTCAGCAGGTGGGTGGTGCCTGTAGCTCAGTGGGTAGGGCACTGGCCACACATACCAAGGCTGGTGGATTCAAACCTGGCCTGGGCCATCTAAAACAATGACAACTGCAACAAAAACAAAAATACCTGGACTGTAGTAGGTGCCTGTAGTCCCAGCCTCTTGGAAGGCTGAAGCAAGAGAATTGCTAAAGTCCGAGAGTTTGAGGTTGCTGTGAGCAGTGACACCACACACTCTACCCAGGGTGACAGCTTGAGACTCTGTCTCAAAAAAACTAATAATAATGATAATAATAATAATTATTATTATCATTATTATTATTATCAGCAGGCTATTTTCACCAGAGGGGGGAAAAATGTTCAGAGAGACAATTAATAATTAATTAATATGGTTACTACATTTTTAAACAAATGGAAAATGAGACCCAAAAGACTAGATTAAACAAAAATAAGGAAATGTTTAAGCAAATAGAAAAAACCTGCCATATTTTTCGCCTTATAATCTAAGACTGTGATTATAAAATCAAGCTAGTTCAAAGAGCGAGATGGCTATGTCACATAAATGCCTGTATTTGCTGTCAGGCTCCCAGGATTTAAGATGCAGTTCATTCACTTACCACACATGGACATGCTCTTAGTCTATCAACTTATTCATTTTACTCCCCTGCCTTTTAAGCAATACGACTTCAGCAGTATACTTAGTATAAACAGGTCTCAGATACAGAAGACCCTTGCCCTGGCCTCACAACTCACAATATTGAAGGATAATTTGTAAATCTAAACTCCTGACATAATGTATTTTAGGCTAGGAGTAATGTATTAGAGGTATACAGATAATCTACGTTCTTAAGAAAACATATGATTGCACGCAACCTCACAGAGGTTCCAATTTGCTCTGTAGGTCACCCCAAAGAAATTCTCCCTGTGGGATTTTGCCTTCAGAGAGACAAAGTGAATTGATTCTGTTGAAATATTCATTAAATTAAAAGGGTTCATTTACTATTCTAAAAGCAATTAATCAGTTTTCCTTACTCTGCTAAGTACAGTCCTAGCCACCGCTTCACAGAAGTGCATTAGTGCTCTGGGGAGAAAGCACTGCACTGCAACAAAAATTGATAGGATCTGTTAAGAAAGCTAGTTATAGACAGAAAGTTAAAAGTTTTATTGGAATATAGAAAACTTTGAAACAGCGTATTTAATAAAATTGCTTGCAGATAACAATTAAAATTCAAAAACAATAATGAAAAAAGAAAATACGTGTTATGAATACTTCTGAAGGGTTTTGAATTGTTGAATTTTTAAATCCAAGTGTAAAGAAAGGCAATTTACAAAAATAAGTAATAGTAAATACTGAATTTTATTAAGAATGGTCCCACAAAATAGTCAGAGCAATGACATTAATGAGAACTTTTGATGATGAGAAAAATGCCAATATTTGCAAGATCTTTGCATGCTCCCATATTTGTGATTAATTATGCTAGTAACCACATGTCGAACACCTCAGTCCTCAGTCACTAGCTGAGCAGAGACCAGGATAACAATTACAGAATGTTGTAAACCAAACATATATTCCTCCCATAGCATTTCATTGTAATAGGAAAATCATTGTGTGATTTCAACATAGTACTTAATTAAAAAATAATGCATTTTGCTAGTTAAAGCATAAACTTTGAATAAACGCAAAATTGTGTTTTAAATTTTTTTGAATAGGCCAGGTGTGGTCGCTCACTCCTATAATCCTAGTGCTCTGAGAGGCTGAGGCAGGAACATCACTTGAGCTCAGGAGTTCAAGACCAGCCTGAGCAAGAACAAGACCCTGACTCTACTCAAAATAGAAAAATTAGCCAGGCATTGTGTTGGGTGGCTGTAGTCTCAGCTAGTTGGAAGGCTGAGGCAGGAGGATGACATGAACCCAGGAGTCAGAGGTTGCTGTAAGCTAGGGTGATGCCATGGGATTCCAGACTGGGGCAACAGAGTAAGGCTCTGTCTCAATTTGAACAAGAAAAAGATGTGAAATATACATCTTTATAAATATATACAAGTATATATACAGATGTTTATTTTATATATAAAAATATACATATTAATTAATGTATGAAAAGATGTAAAATATACATCCATATAAATATCTACAAGTATATATTTATATAAATAGAAGTACATTAAATAGAATAGTAGAATAGATTAAAACAAAGTAGAAATGGTACAAAGCATTAAAAATAAAAGAAAAATGTAGAACATAAAAAATACTTAGTTTTCATGAATGTTATAATAAAATATTGTTAAATTTACTTTTAGGAAAAATGACCAGAATGTTACAGAGCAGACAACTACCACAGAATATAGTTGGACAAGTCACTCAACAGCCAGTGTGGTGTTTTGTATTGTCTATTTTTTTCCAAAACAGATTTATTCTCCCTTGAAGGATGCAAACATGACTTGGAAATCTAATGAATTTCTTTGAGATAGCGACTAATTATGTTAAATGAACAATCAGTAAACTCCATATGTTTAGAAAGTTCAAAGGCTTAGCTAATGTTACTTCTAAAAGATTTTTTTTAAATGTTAAAGAACATAAAATAAGAGGGGGAAAATTGAGATAGTGAAAATAACCTTAAAAGTAAACAAAAGCAGGCATTTTTCTAGATGATGTCAGTGTCTGTCAGTCGATGAAGAGCTTTCTAAGTCAAATTAAAAAGCATAAATCTTGAGTAGGCTGGAGTGACAGAGTGGAGTCTCTCCAATCAGGGTGTCTGTAGGGAAATCCAGTTTCTAGCAGTTGCTTGATCGAGGCAGTTAACTAAACCGTCGGACTTTGGTTTTCACAACTGTGTAATAGGGGTAATAAAGTATCTTTCCTAGGAGAATAAATGAGACTTCTTTCAAGTACTAAGCACTGTGTTAATCAGCACTGAGAACAGACAAGTAGTTTTGGTAAGTTTTGATAGACTGGAATTTTTTTTAGCCTCTCTGTTACTATTATTTAAGTCATTATTTTAAAAAATTATATGAAATATCAAAATAGAAATAAACTACAAGATGACTTCATAATATTGTCTGTGTAGACAAAAATATACAGATCATGGTTAAGAAGTTCATTTTAGAACAAAAGAACCAAACTATTTTCTAATACAAAGATTTCATACTCAGCACTCAAGTATAATATCCAAAGCCTACCTCTAATGATCCAGCTGGTCTTATGTTTATTATCCTATTTGAATTTCACAACAATCTGTGACATGGACTATATGTTTCCCACCTTACAGAAAACTGAGGCCAAAGAGCTTAAGTGACTTATCAAAATCATGAATTTAGAAGGAGAAAATCTACAATTGAAAAAGAGATTTCGTTCCTTTACATATTAATAAAGCTATCTCTTCTCTAAGGAAACTGATGTTGCCAGTGCATGATCCTTCGAAGTATGCGTTTGGAACTCTTTATGAAAATACTCCAAATTTTGTGTTTTTCCTTGCCTCCCAATTTTTGAATGTGCACATTTTGCTGCATGAAATGCTACTCTTCCCAGGGCAGCACTGAAGGTAGGGAAAAGTGAATCCTAAATCTACAATGTAAGGGGGTGTCAAAAAAAGTAACTGAGGTGAATAATATTTTAATGAAATATTTATAAAATTCAAAATAAATACAAAAAATTAATCATGTAAAACATATCAAAAATTTAAATAAAAACAGTATCAACTGGGCATCCAGGATAGGGTAGCCAGGCATCCCGATTTTGGCGGGATAGTCCCACTTTTCAACAATTTGTCCCGCGTCCTGCGGCGTATTAAAAAAGTCCCTATTTTTGGAAAAAATGCACGAATGGGCAGGAGAACAAGAAGGGAATATACGGTTTTCGGCCGCCATATGGCTATTTCTCCAGCATATGAGTTTTATATTATTTTTGTTAATTTTATAATGTTAAACTGTAATAAATAATTGCTGAGAAGTGATTATCGAGAATTGTTTATCAAAGTTTGCATTGTTGTCAGGCTCTGCCTGCTGAGTCCCCTGCCCCGCCCCGGCCCCGCCCCCATGCCATGTTGTCCCGCCTTACAGATGTTAAAATCTGGTCATCCTAATCCAGGAGCTTGAACCAAAAGGAAAAGATTGCTAATCTTATGTAATTTCTGTTCTGCTTCAGCAGGTCTCAGCTGAAATATCACTTAGTCAGAAACCTCACCACACAGGTTTACAAGCTGCACTTCTAAACTCCAATTGTGTTTTGTGCTTACCTCTCCAAATGAAATCATCTACTCTCAGGTGTGTATTCATTATCTATTGTGGCATAACACAAAAATTCAAATATTAGTGCCATAGAACAATAAACATTAATTATTTCATAGTTTTTGTGCGTATCTGAACTGAGGAGTATCAAGGAATTTTTGAAAATATTTTTAAATTGTCCCAAAGACTTACCTGTTACTCAGCTAGTTCTGCCTCAACACTATCAATTCTATAAGAGCAACAACCATAAATGAACTATTTGCCATTTAATGTTTTAGTCCCTAAGCCAGTGCCTGACCATCACAAGTGCACACTAAGTGTCATTTAGAACATTAATGGAATTCATGGAGACATCCTATAAAAAGAGTCATAAAATGACAAATCAATTTACAAGAAAAGGGGAGGCTCACTAAGGAGGAAAATATAATAGAGAAAATTAATTGGGATATGACAAAAGTTTCACTTATGACAGCATGCCAGAGAAAATTAATTGGGATATGACAAAAGTTTCATTTATGACATCATAAGTGAATCTAGGCAGAAAAATAACAAACTTTCAATAATTTTTATTATTTCAAAAAAGAATTTAAGAGAGAAAAATTAGGTGGTTAGGGAAACCAGTTGAAGTAGTACTATTTCATAATAAATTTTAGAACAAGCTTTAAAAATTAATCTTATTTGATGGATGTCTTAGTTCAGGTTGCTATAATAAAATACCATAGACTAGTTAATTTATAAATAACAGAAATTTATTTCTTGTGGTTCTGGGTGGTAGGTAGGGAGTCTAAGAACAAGGTGCCAGTGGATTCACTGTCAGGTGATGCGCACTTTCTGCTTCATGGTGGTGCCTCATGCTATATTGTCACATGGTGAAAGGGTGCAACAACTTCTTTGCATCTCTTTTGTAAAGTCACTAATCCTAAAGACTCAATCACCTCCTGAGGACCATATGTCTTATTGTTACCACATTGGGGACTGTTTTCACAGATGAGTTTGTGCTGGCAACAGGGACATATTGGGAACATGGGAACTGGAATTGAAATTCTTCAAGGGTGTGACTAGGAATCACATACGTATACATGTAAGTGTGTGTATATACAGATATGTGTGTGTCAGTGTGTATTTCTTTTCCTGGTACTGAAGTCTGCTTTTCCTATTTCCCATGTTGTTTAATATTAGAATTAAAATATGGAGACCCTAGCAGTATTTCCAAATTTATGAAATATCCTTTCAGAGTTGGGAAATTAAATTTATTTTCTGCTGTAGTATGAATGCTATGTCCCCCCAAGTTATTGGTATCCATTAAAAATTAATGTGGTGGCATTGAGGTAGTACCTTTGCCAGGTGATTGGGGTATGAAGGTTTTGCCTTAATGAATGAGATTAGCATTCTTCTACAAAAGAACTGAGTTTGTA
>CAUYQV010001294.1:0-15238 GCA_963574575.1 Galagoides demidoff
TTGAGCCCAGGAGTTTGGGGTTGCTGTGAGCTACTATGCCATAGCACTCTACCAAGGCAAGAAAGTGAGACTCGGTCTCAAAATAAACAACTTAACTAAAAATAAAAGGAAAACACTAATCTGCCAACCTGCCCCTCATTACCTATGGGCTGTGCGTCTGCCCCAACACACACACATTCCCACACACACACATTCCCACATTCACACATACACACATTCCCACACACACCATTCACACATTCCCACACACACACCATTCATACACACTCTCATGCTCACACTCAGAGTGGACACACACACACATACACGCACTTCTCTTACCAGGAGAGGGGCAGCCATTCCCCAGGCTCTAGACCAGACTGTAATAAAAGCTGTGAGTCTTCCAAGCCCGCCTGTGAGCCGTCACAGCTACACATCCACACTCCCACTTCCCCCCCGTGGCATCTGTAGATTGTTTCCTCTGTCCCTGCCTTGCTGTGCCACCAGGGACTGCAGTAACCCAACTCAATACCACAGGACACAGGGACTTCTCAGGGACCAGCCTGCCTCTCCCAGGCTGCCCTTCTCAGAAGCATGAGAGCAACTGTGCACAAGAACCCCTCTCTGTCTGGCTCCTGAACTCAGTGCTGGCATCTTATCTCCCGCCGCCTAGCAGGCTTTTCTAATGGGCGGGGAAAAACCTGCAACTTAATAGGGAAAATGAGCTAATCCAACACATCCATGATACTGTCATTTTACTATTTGTTTTCAAAACCTTTCACATGCTACCTGGTTATATATTTTTTCCTACTTTCCTGTGGACTAGAATAATCAGGTATTGTTACCATATTATTCTGGTGGAAGCAGACTCACTGACTTTTAGGTGACTTCTCCATGGACACTAATTTTTTAGTATAAGTAACAGGTAAGTCTGGGCATGACCATGGTATCACCAAATCTACACCTTTTCCACGTCAATACCGGCCCTGTAAGGACCTGCTACCCTCCCAGGTTCCTAGGTGTGATTAACTGGGCACACTCCAATGGAGATGTAAATAAAGGATGGGAACTCCCAAACACAGAGCCTGGCGAACATCACGGGGAGGCAGCTGTAAACAAGCGCAGCTGGGCCTCCTTGGACCAGCTTCCTGGGGCAAGGCCAAGAGAAGCTATAACTCCAGCAAGGTCGGCAAGGCCACAAGCCCAGAGAGAGCATGGTGTTTCTGAGACGCACAAGGGTGATTACCAGAATCTTGCCTTCCCAGATTAGGTGTGGGAGAATTTGCTCCAGGGTGAAAATGAACACAGTTTTTTCCCAGCTAAAATGAGAAGCCGTTGTCTTCTCACATGGACCAGAGAGAGTGGCTCCAGGGTCTGTTAATGTGGGTGCTGGGGGTAGGAGGGCCTGGCATGGGCACCAAAAGGTCTAGTTCCATCCTTGGTCTACTGAGTAGCCTCCATTTCCTCATCTGTGAAATGGAAGAACTGCTTCTAGAACCGGCTTAGAACTCTGAGATTCAACATCTATGATCTAACCCCTCTCTCATCCTCTCACCCCAGCAAACTACTGCAGGTAGAATTTGAGATCAGGCCCAGGACTCCCCAGGTCTGCAGCTGAGCACACAGAAAGGAGGCACAGAGGGAGGATAGGCCACAATGAAAGGCCCAACCAACAACCCTTCACTGTGGGCTAAAACGAAAAGGCCACCTGACCTCTATTACCAACCCTGGGTGGACCAGCAGCAACAGGAAAATTAAACAGGGCAGAAACAGAACACAAGCAACATCAACTAACTGTTCGAAGGTGGACACTGTATCAACCCAAAGAAACGATGTTTGGCTTATCCAAATGTAATTGCAGAATGAGGAGTAAAAGCGTGTCTAAAAGCAGCTTAGCTCTGAGTCAGATTCCTATTCCATTAAAAGGGCTTGTCCATCAAACTAGAGGATGCTGCTGTCCACTGGTCTCTAGAAGCCCTGGCTGGCCCCATTTGCTCTGAGTTCAACTGCTGGTCAACTGTCTTCCTCCCAGAGTGGTCAATCTGGGGGGTGATTTCCCAGAGATGGGCCCAGGCTGACTCTGACACAGCCCACTCTCTGAGAGGCACAGAGGAACAAAAGGCAAGTGTCCAGGCCGCTCAGCATAGGGAGAATGCTGGGCACTGGCTCTGGCATCCCACAGACAAGACTGTAACACTCGGCATGGTGCCCATTAGCTTTGTGGCCTTAGATATGTCATCTGACTCCTCCAAGTCTAAGCCCTACTTTAAAGTGTTTTCTACGCATGCTGATTTCATGAACATGTTTGTACTGTATATGAAATACTTGAACAAGCCATGGCATACAATTTGAGAAGAAAAAAGCCCAAAGGATCAGCCCCAGTGCTACTCAGGGGCAGCTCTGATAGGCGTGATCAATTTGCACAGGCAGGTGGGGGTGCGTGCAGACCCTCTCACCCACCTGGGCTTCTCCTGACAATGTCATCCTGGCCACCACTGAGGAGACATGATGGAGGGGAAGTTGTGTGGCAGGCTGATTTTTGTGGCCTTAACCTATACCTCTTTTCCCAGCATACAAGGGTCCCACACAGCCCCTGAAGAAGGGAAGCAGGACAGGGGAAGCAGGTCATCTTGCCTGAACTGAGCCCAGCTCAGCTCCCACCCTGGAGCCACAACCCACCGGAAGGCAGCAAACATAATGCCCCAAGTGAGGACCTCACATCCTCCCTGTATTGATCCCACACGCTACAACTCAGGCAGCAAACAGCAATGAGTACGGGAAGCCCTGTGCAAGGTCAAGGCCTGGCCCTAACTGTACTGACTCTTTCACTGTACAGAAAGCTGGAGGTGGCTGCGGTTTAATAATGGTTCCCAAACTGAGGCACAAGAGAGAAAGAAAGGCATGGAGATTGGAAAGGAAAGCATAAAACTGTCTTTATTGGCGGATGGCATATTATATATGGTCTTCTATATAGAAAACTCTTAGGAACCCACAAATACACTACTAAAGTAAGTAGTGTTTTCTTAAATTCATAAGATAACAGGTCAATACACATAATCATTCTTCTATGTATTAGCAACAATTAGAATTGGAAGACTTTAAACATTAATTTTAACAGCATTAAAAATATCAAATACTTAGGGAAATATTTCATACAATACGTGCAAGATTTGTACACTGGAAGCCACAAACACTGCCAAGATAAAGCAAACCCAAAGAAATGGAAAGACACGCCATACTTGAAGATCAGAAGACTCCCTAGTATTAAGCTATCAGTTCCTCCCAATTGACCTGTAAACACATGCCCAGTGAAAAATCCCAGCAGTATTTTTTGTTGAAATTGATAAGCCATTTCTAAAATTATGTGGAAAGCAAAAAGCCCAGAATATTCAAAATAATTCTCCAGAAAAAAAAAAAATTAACGATTTACACAGCACTATGTGATTTCATTTTTAAACAGAAAAATCCTGAATAACCACAGTTTAGTAAAATGATTACAACAATTTACAGAAAAGGATCTTTCTACTTTATCTAATAAATATTTATCACTAATAATTTTAACACAAGTAGCCTATTAAGAGCAGCCAACATTTCCTGTAACCCCTTGAGTTTAAAAATTGCCGGGATTTGATCTCAAGATAACAAATGATTCATCTTTCCTCTGTATAAACTACTAGTCAAGCACACGGCTTTATAAATGCTCCTTGGAGCATATCACCCCTTGAGTTTATAAATACTTCTTACCTACTTCCAACAACTCACTTCTAGGAGGAAGGAGAGCGACACAGAGTGTTGGTAAGTTTTCATAATTATTATCTGTTATATAGTGTTCACCCAAAATTGTTATCTGTTATATAGTGTTAAGTATTTGACGTATTTACCATATTTTTAAAAATACGCTGCAGTGAGAGAGAAAAATCACAGTAATGGGAAAACGAATAAAGGAGAGATCTTTACCTGTGCCTCTCACCAAAAAAAACCCACAAAAATTGAACACGTGCTTTAAATACATCAAAATGTGTGTTTCTTTCCTCTTTAAGGCAAAAATAGCATGTGAAGATTGGATCCGAGGCAGGAAGGAGGAAGAATCGAGGTCCACACAGTCCTAATGCTGCTGTTACCAGTCTGCCCCAAGGCACCCCCAGGCGCCACAGCAAACTCACAAAGTATTTCAAGTTTCCCGGGCCTCAACAATGCGGCACCTCTTATAAAATACTCAATAGTTCACAGTTTCAGAATCAGATCACGCTACCTTTCTCTCAGTGAACCCTTCTCTCTGTGAAGTTGGATTTCTGGTGGTTGCAGTGACAGAAAAAAAGTCCTGCAAAAATCAATATTGAACTGGAAATGGGGGTGGCAGTGTCCAGTCTGATTCTAAGATTTGAAAGGTCACGTGGCACCCAACAGGGGCGCACATCCCATTCATAAATAATTGTGCTTCCTGAATAATGAAAATGTCTTTTTTTTCTTTTATTTCTTCAATGCCTATGTTTTAAGGACACAAATACTAAGCTGTTTGAACCTAACTAGTTAATAAATGAAACTATTGGGTAATTTTTTGACTTATTGGGTGTCATGACAAAAACTACTGTAACACTAAGGGTGCCACCAACCATGAAAGTTTGAGAACCTTTGCCTAATGTCTCCTGGGCTCACCCCAGGGGCTAAGCCTGAATTCCTGCACAGGTGCGACCATTCAGAGCAGAGGTGTGTTTACAGAGAAGCCAACAAGGCTTCAACCTAGAGCCTTCCATGAGCCCTGCCAGGGGGCTTGGCACAGCCTTGTCTCAAATGCTTTAGAGAATCTGTTGAAAAGAAGTAGTTCAGATGGCTGGGGCCACGGTCTCCTGCCCTCTGTCACACGTCCATCCTGTCAGGGTCACTGCAAGGATGTTCAGGTTCCACTAAGGGGAAAGGAAAATGGGGCAATCATTTTGTTTGTGTTAAATGAGAGATATTTGTTTTGCTCTGAAGTCACTCCATGTCCAGTTAAGTTGCTGTTATCTGTCCAGGCAGCCCAGCCCACCAGCTCCCTTGGTGCAAGCGAAAGTGAGTATGTGGGTAGTGGGAGAATTGATATTATATCAATTAGCTGATATATTATTATGTCATTAACATAATATAATGATATCATCAATGATTATATCATTAATAACATAAAAGTAATAAAAATAATAGTAAATTAGTCTATTTTCTCTGCAAGAAATAATACAAAATCATTGTCACATGAAAAGATAAACAGTCCATGGCCAAAAATATAGGGAGGGGAAGCATTGTAAAGGTGAGCATGTATGTATCTGGCAGTGAATTTTAAAAACATCCCGTTTTTCTGGATTTTGTGATGGCTGTAGTGTTTGCTTTCTGAAGCTTGTAATCTGTGGCAGTTTTCTTTTTCAATCTAAATAAATATTTGTTTCAGCTTGGTGCCCATAGCTCAGTGAGTAGGGCACTGGCCACATACACCAAGGCTGAAGGGTTCAAGCCTGGCCCAAACGATGACAACTGCAACCAAAAAAAATAGCTGGGTGTTGTGGCAGGTGCCTGTAGTCCCAGCTACTTAGGAGGTTGAGGCCAGAGAACTGCTTGAGTCAAAGATTTTGAGGTTGCTGTGAGCTCTGACGCCACAGTACTCTACCAAGGGTGACATAATGAGACTCTGTCTCAAATAAATAATCACGAGTTACAAGTTTCAGATCCCACAAAACCCAGACCTGCCAGTAGGAAAGTACCAATTTCTGCCCAGGTAGCAGGGCCCCCTCCCTCCCTGCCACCTGAGTCACACCAGCAGGACGCACTGCCTTGGCCCACCAGCCAGTGGGAGCCCTCAGTCACCAACACCTCATGGCCAGCACGAGAGAGCTCTGCTTCAGAGGGACCATGACAGCCTTCCCTGGTTGTCCCAGGAGACTCCAGGCGGGCCCCTTCCCCACAGTCATCACTGCATAGAATGCATAGAATCCCTGATGCTCTGGCCCATGTTTTTTTTTTTTTTTTCTGCCAGTATCTTTTTTTTTTTATTAATAAGAGAGTACAGATGATTAGGTTCCAGTGTTTGCGTTTATAAGGTAAAGTACAAACTGTAGCTGCGTTCTTCACCCAGGAGGTGTGCTGTGTACCACTGGTACATTGTACCTGTTGCCCCGTTCTTGTCTGTCCCACGTCCCTTCTCCCTACTGAGCTGTCTGCCCCACCCTGCACCACAGCTCTGACTCACAAACTCGAACTGTCAGGGATGGATGGGAATGCCGAGTTGAATTCCAAATGCTACACATTCCCAGGGGGTGTGCTGGGCTAAGAAAGGTCACACGTTATGGCCCTACTTAATGCCACTGTACTTGCAGAGCCAGACCTGACCTCTGCCCCCTACAGCTGTGCGACTTCAGACAATGGCTATCCCTGCTCAGGCCTCAAGTCTCCCCTTCCATAACATGGGGTTAACACCACTGACTGACTTCACTGCCCAAAATGCAAAGAGTTCACATCAACACTAGACTCACATCCAAACCTTGAGACCAAGGCCTCCTGGGCCACCATCTCCCAGTTCTTAGCCCCGCCCCTTATCAACACTTCCCAAGGGCATTTCAGCACCTCCAAGTGGCTCCTCATGCCTCTGAAGCTCCTAAGAACCCCACTCTACATTCTAAGTCAGGCAGATCTGATCTGTTCTCCGTGTCTCTGCCTGACAATGCCACTGTGGGAGTGCATGAACTTTCTGAAGGACCCAGAGGCCATCTCTATCTGGTCCATATGCCTCCATCATGTGGCCGGGATTCCCCGACTCTTCCCCCTTCTCCCAGGACTCCTCAGCACAGTCTCCCAGCCCTACAGACCTCTCCCCAGCCTCCCAAATCCTACGCTCCACCCCATCCTCAGCATTCACACTACTTTCCTCCCTGTCTGAAATACTCCACATGCCCTATAGTAGGCAAATCCCACCCCAACTTCAGTGCTGGCAGTAACAGCGTAACACCAGCAAGAATAATAATAGTACTATTTATTACAGAGCACCTACTGTGTGTCCAGCCCAATAGGCACAGATGTTATCGTTAATTACTCCTGAAGCCTGCAGAGTGGATCTTAACCCTAGTCAACAGTAAGATGAGGATCAGAGTAAGGGAGGATCAGAGACAGAAAGCACCCTGCCCAAAGCCTCAGAGCTAGTGAGTGGCCCAGGCAAGATGCTGCCCCTTCTGTCTAGCTCCTAAGCTGGGCTCTGGGCTCTGCATCCACAGCCTCCCCTCCTGACCCCCCTTCCCAGCCCCAGACCCCTGCAGCTCACACCACTGTGGGAATATTTCACACTTTGGGCTCTGACAGATCAGGGCCAGGATGCGGGATTAGGAACCCAGCCTTCCCTTCCAGCAAGAACAATCTCGCCTTCCAAATTCTCAGCAGAGCTGATCAGGAAAGCTAATTTGGAAAACAGAACGCAGTGTATTCGAAGGAAAAGAAATGAATCCTCCTTTATTCACAGGGAACAGCATGTTCCCAAAATTCAAATCAGCTGCAAGAGCGAATTGATCAAATCAATGGCATTTTAATGCACTGTCCTACATTCAGGACCAGCTAAATAACTTGCAGAGCCCAGTGCAAAATGAAAATACAGGGCCTCTTGTTCAAAAATCACTAAGAATCTCAAGACACCAACAGCGGAGCATTGAAACAGGTGCAGGACCCCTCTGAACACAGGACACAGTGTGACTACACAGGTCCATGGCCACAGGGCCCACCCACTTTCATTTCAAATTCATTTGACTTAAAACCCCAAAGCTAGGTTAAGTACCAAAAAGCATCTCAGGAGCTCCCCCGGTGCTGCCTGAGATGCCACCTTACTCTGGGTGAGCCCAGGAGCAGTCCGCAGGAGCTGACCCAGCAACCCACCTATAGGGAGGCCAGGTGCCCACCCTCAGTGGTCCGCAGTGCCAGGGGTAGTGCGCACCCACCGGAGGCAGGATGTGCAGCCCCAGACAAGCCCCTCAAGCTGAAGAGTCCTCAACTCTACAATCAGGGGGCTCAACCAGGCAGCTTCGGAGGTCCCTCCTGGCTCTCAGATCATCTGTGATTTTTCACCTAATTTCTTCAACTTTAAATACTTACTTAAGACTATAAATAAGAGCCCAGCTCAGTTCCAACCATGGAGATTCAGGGAAAAGGAGGAGATGTGAAGAAAAAAACTCAGCCAATCTCTCGCCCAGGGTCTGCTCCCCAGGTCAGGGGCGGGGATAAGCTAAGGGTTAGGGCGGTGGGTCAGGAGCAGCTCATTCTCCTCTCGTCCACACTCCCCTCCTTCGGCCCTGTGGGCCTGAGCCTAACTGACTAGAGAAATGCAGGTTCTCTCACAGGCAAGGGCGTAAAATGCATTCACAAATGAAGGTCAGTTCTCAGCCTCCCTGGAAGGGCCAGGAAGCCACCTCCTAACCATCTGATGATGAGGAGCCCATGAGACTGGGCCCCCACTACTAACGGTCTTGCCCAAAGCCTGGGGAAATTCTCCAGGTCACCTGCCACTCTCCCTCTGGCAGGCAGAAACTGTAAAGCAAGAGGGAGCAGAGCAGGCCCAGAAGGTGTCAGGAAAACCTGGAGTAACCTTTGGGAAAGGGTCTGTCTACCAAGGAGCCTGTGGCACTCCTCATCTGCTGTCAGCAGCCCTCCCGCAGCCCAACACCCCGGCAGGAGTGAGCGCCAGCCCTGAGGCCCCACCTCCGGCGCCGGCACCCTTCTGCAGACCTAGAGTCCAAAGGCGCCTCAGAATTTGCTGCCATGGCAGCGTATGCCGGAGGTCACCCCCTTCATCATCTTTAGGACATCCCAGGGCCACGTTTTGCATTTCTCTGGCATGGCTAGATTGCTGAGACAAGAGGGTTACTTGAGCCCAACAGTTTGAGGTTGCTGTGAGCTATGATGATGCCACAACACTCTATCCAGGGCACAGAGTAAGACTCTGTCTCAAAAAAAAAAAAAAACAAAAAACTAACTACAAAGAGGTAATTGCTGGATAAATAAATTCCAGGTCCAAATCCAGAGGGGACACTGTGGAGGGAATGACAGTCCAGGCACTCATCCACTCGGTTCCACACGCAGCCCAGCACCTTATGGACAGTTGGGGGTAAGGGGGGGATCCAATGCTCACCCGTCCTCCTGCCTTCCTCCTGCTGCCCAGCATCGCACCGTCCTAGCCAAAGGCCCCGCCTGCACTCTGATGGGGCAGGGGTAAGAAACACAAAACAGAGCAGAGAAATGCAAGGACTGCAGCCCAGGTCAACCAACACCATATACCTGCAACTGGCCAACCCACCCAGGAGCAGGAAGGGAGGACCAAGGACACTGGGTGCCCATCTCCAGAAGGATTGGAATCTGGGCTCCACCACCTCTGGCCGAGCACAGGCACCTGAGGCCCAAGTCGGTCACCTGTCCCAGGTGTTGGCAGGCATGCCAAGGCAGGCCCGTGCAGCTCGGGAGAGCTGCGCTCCACATCCAGGGAGGACAAGGAGGATGGTTTTCCCATAAAAGCTCCCTGTGTGAGGGTGTGAGGTTTCCTGCTGAATTTGAGAACCACCGTGAGAAGCCCAAGTGGAGAAGGCCAGATGAGCCAAGCGGGGAGAAAGAGAGGCAGGTGGGCTGCATTTAAAGGAGAAACTCTGAGTGCAGCCACCTCTTCCCATACAGACCACGTTCTTATGGAGGGTCAGGAGAGAAATTAGTTTACACAGGTTCCTAATTGCTAATGAGCCATCAAGTGGAAAGGGATGCTGCCCCTTATTTGCCAGAGAGGTAAAAATCAAAAAAGCATCACCCAGTGAACGCAGGAAGATGCCCCCACAAGACTCATTTTCTCCATATTTTCAGTGTGAGTGGCCTCATGCGGTCTGCCCCACTCCACTAAATTCCAAGGAACCTTGTCAGCGACGCCTCTAACCCAGAGTCTGGCTCAGCGCTGGTCTGGGGCGCGGAGGCAGCAGAAACAGAAGTGAGACCTTGCACATTCCAGGAAACCAGACCCCCATTCTAATCGGTGCTGCAGCTGCAAATTCCAGGGCGCTGGGGGCATGGGTGCAGGGGGGCTAGACAACTGGGTTCCTTTGAACCCCACAGAGAAAACGCACAGGAAGGTCGGGGCATTGATGAGTTGTGGCCAAGACAGCCAGCTGAGGCCTAAAATAAACCTGAAAATGCTGCCCAGCTTCAGGGGCACCGTCTGCAAATCCAAGGAAGAACCAAACAGGAAAGACAGCCTTTGGTGTGACACTTCCCACGGCCAATGGCCCTCAGACCTATTCTTGTTAAAATACACCCAGTTCACAAGTAGTAATCATCGTTTTTATAAAAAGATTAAAAATTGAATGATGGATGTGACCACATTCTCTTTCTGTCCTTTGCACAGAAATAAAGAAACGAAATTCAGGGGGTTCCGTGTGACTGCTTTCTTTCCTTTTAATGAATAAAGGAGGAGGAAGAGGTGGTGGAGCCAGGAGCCCGGCCTTGACTTCCAGCCCACACTGGCACTTCCAAGCACTGGCAGCCCCTGTCTTTCCGGTACAGTCTCCCAGACAGCTCCGAGTGGGAAAAGCTCACCCTTCGCCAGACCTCAGGCTGCTAACTCATCCTGCGCGTCCTTGGTGCTCTGAGCATAACTGCTGGCAGGGACTGGGCCAAGGCTGCAGCTGAGGGTACCTGGGAAAGACTTGTGGCAGGTGGAGTGAAGGAGGAAGGCTGACCCAAACAAGTCAAAGACAGTCTGTCTCACACGGAGCAAAATAGGAACGAGCTTTTAGGGGGCACCTGGCCAGCTGGCTGCTAACCGCTAAACTGCTCAGCCACCAGGTTCTGGAGCTTCAGCTTTACTGGGAAAAGGTGTCTTTTCCAGAACCACGTGTCTATTTTTAAAGGTGCCTATCACTGACAATCACTTTTCAGGTCGGGTGCTATGGCTCACACCTGTAATCCTAGCACTCTGGGAGGCCAAAGTTGGATTGCTTAAACTCAGGAGTTTAAGACCAGACTGGGCAAGAGCGAGACCCCATCTCTACTAAAAATGAAAAACTCTGGTAGCACCTGTAGCTCAGTGGGTAGGGCACCAGCCACATACACCCAGGCTGGAGGGTTCAAACCCTGCCTGGACCAGCTAAACAACAATGACAACTGCAATAAAAACAATAGCCAGGCATGGGGGCGGGTCCCTGTAGTCCCGGCTACTTGGAAGGCTGAGGCAAGAGAATTGCTTAAGTAGGAGGTTGCTGTGAGCTGTGATGCCACAGCACTCTACCAAGGGTGATGCAGTGAGACTCTGTCTCAAAAAAAAAAAGAAAGAAAAAGAAAAACTGAGGCAAGAGGATCTTGCTCAAGCTTGAGTGCTTGAGTCCAAGAGTTCAAGGTTGCTGTGAGCTATGACGCCATGGCACTGTACCTAGGGTGACAGAGTGAAACTCCATCTCAAAAAGAAAATCACTTTTCAGTCTCATTATCAAAAAAATTCCTTTCTTACACACCCGTGGTAAATGCCTGGGTTTGGTTGGTTTCACCACATTCGATAGTCTTCCCCAGCCTATCGTATGTCTTAGGAAAAATGGTCCTAGTCAATTCCACTGCACATTTTTTTTTTTTTTCAGAATTCTCCAGGAGACTCAACATGATGTGTCTATTATTATCTTTGGAGAAACGGCTGACTGCTCAGTTCACAAAAACACTCTTAACTTTATCTTGATAAGCATCTGGCCCCTGACCTTGGCAGATTTCTCAGCTGGGCTCTCTTCCTGCTCTGACTCCTGTGGTTGTTATGTCTGGACCTGCCAGGACAGTTCAGCCTTCTAAGCCCTCCAGCAGCCTCCAGCCTCCAGCCTCCTCCAGCAGCAGGCTGGGAAGCACTGCCCGGGGCAGCCTGTGCCCCTGGTGGAGGAGCAGGGCCTGGGGCTTCGGGAAAGCAGAGGAGACCCTAGGGAAGTTGGCAAGGATGAGCAGGGCCCCCCGCCCAGGAAGACCCCAATTCTTCCTGAGTGGCACCCAGCACCCATTTGCTGATGAACTGCTATTCTCCAGGTATGAGGAGGAGAATGAGAACTTGTTAAAAATGAGCTAGGCGCCAGAAAGAAACTTTGACTCGAGTAAGAAGCAAAAAGTGGGCCCCTGGACCCAAGACAAGCCACCACCCTTCTCTGGGCCTCAATTACCTCACTGGTAAGATGAAGGAGGAGACCGTTTCCAACGTCCTTTCCAGCTCCCAGAAAAGTTATATGACTTAATAAATCTGATGCATTTCCTGATGTTTCCCTTCGGTATAGAATACTCTTATTTAGGTCGGCTTCCTGAGCCATGTGCTTTTGTGTCTTCCAATAGGGCCAATCAGTATCACCTCGGCAGCTGGACTTGCAAAGTGACTTTCCGGGCTGGGACTGCAATTTCCCATATGGAAAGAAGATAAAATGGAAGTCTGATCTTCCTATATCCACATAAAGGGGGACTTTTTAGTCACAAAATGGAACGCAGTACCAATATACACTATGATGTGGACAAACCTTGACAATATTGTGCAGAAACCAGTTGTCTATTGTTTGACTCCCATTTTATGAAATGTCCAGAAGAGGCAAAAATTGTATAAACAGAAAATGGATTGGTGTTTGCCTGGGCATGGGCAGAGGGGCAGCCTGGGGGCAGCCTGAGATGGCTGCTGATGGATCCTGGGTTTCTTTTCGGGGTGATGAAAATGCTCTGGAATTAGTGGAGCACAACTGTGAATATATAAAAATGCTGAATTGTAGACTTTACAGGGGGCAGATTTTTTTTTTCCTTAGAGATAGAGTCTCACTTTATCGCCCTCAGTAGAGTGCTGTGTCACCATAGCTCACAGCTCACAGCAACCTCCAACTCTCGGGCTTAAGCCATTCTCTTGCCTCAGCCTCCCAAGTAGCTGGGACTACAGGCGCCCACCACAACGCCTGGCTATTTTTTGGTTGTAGTTGTCATTGTTGTTTGTCAGGCCCAGGCTGGATTCAAACCCACCAGCTCTGGTGTATGTGGCTGGTGCCCCAGCCACTTGAGCTACAGGCACAGAGCCTACAGGGGTGATTTTATAGTATGTGATTATCTCAATAAAACTGTTTTAAAAATTACAATAATAATGTTGCTTATTTCTTACTACCTTTTTTTTTGGAAGGTCTCACTTGGTTGTCTTTGGTAGAGTGCCCTAGCATCATAGCTCACAGCAACCTCAAACTCTTGGGCAAGCCTCTTGCCTCAGTCTCTCAAGTAGCTGGGACTACAGGTGCTCACCACAATGCCCAGCTACTTTTAGAAATGGAGTCTCACTCTTGCTCAGGCTGGTCTCTAACACCCGAGGTTAGGCAATCCACCCCCCTCCGACCCCCAGAGTACTGGGCCACTGCGCCTGGCCTCTCCTATTACTTTTTTAATGTGACTACCAGAAAACTGAGTTTTATGTGCAGCCCCTACTATACTTCTGTTGTCTTTACTTTTCGAAATGAACAAAAACAGTCCAGCCTCCTGCGTCGTGGACACAGCTGATAACTGGGAGGCCCAGAGTGGCAAAACTTATGTTGGGATGTCCAGAGGCTCCGGTTCTCTCTCCTTCATACGTGGCTGTGACCTCCGGCCTTCACTTCCCCTGCGGGTCCCAGACTCCTTGCTTAAGATAGTGTTGGCCTGGATGATCTGACAGCCACATAAGCCCTGCCAGGTGAGACAGTCTGTGATCAAATGTACCCCATCCCTAGATAAACCAGTTTTAAAGCGGTCACTCTCCCCAAACACTGCTCAACCCTTAAAATCAATCAACATGAGAATAAAAGTCACTTGTAAGACTGACAAGATAATCTACCAACTGGGAAGAATGGCCAATCCGGTTCTATCCTCTTCCATTTTTCCTGAATAATTTCTTACGGGAAATTTTTTTTGGTTTCTCTCTGACTTTAGAGGTTGAAATTTTATAGCTGATGCCAAACAAATATTGCTACAACTCTTCTGGAAAATAATTTGGCAATATTCCAAGGACATTAAAAATCTCCTATTCTTCTATCCAGTTATTGTAACCCCAGCTACAGAAATAAGGGTGACCATGGACACACTCATCTCAGTACTGTCTGCAACAGCAACGATGGCCCTAATGGACACGAGTAAGGGAACAGTTAACCGCCTGATGGTAACACTTGCAACAGAAATGATAAAGGTGCTGGAAAGATGGTAATGGTGAAATCAGGAAATTGGCTTTTTTTCCTTTTTTTTTTTAATTTTTGAAGTGATTAAATTGTATGTATAACTTTAAAACTGTGATAGTACAATATATCCAAAGGTATGCATGCATTTTCCATGATGTCTGAACAGCATAAGAACAGAAACTGAAAAGAGCCTTTATGCTGAGAGAGCAGAAACCTGATATATTTGTCCCAAAAAGAACCACAGCTGAAAAGACACTGAAGCACCTCAGTCCTGTTTCACTGGCATGTCCGCCATGATGTTTATATACATTTGTTCCCCAAATGCACTGTAATTACCGCTCAAAGGCATTTATATGTCCTTAAGGGGAGAAATCAGTCATCCAATGGGCAGCTTTTTAGTCATCTTCCAACCCAAGAAGATTATTTTTGGAGGGAAGATTTTTGTTCAATATCATTTTGAAGAGGGAGACTGAGTGAATGGCATCCCCTGTTTCTCCAGCCATGCAGAAAAACCCTGAGCGGGGCCCTGGCCTCTCCCAAACTTCTAGCTATTCCCACAAGAGGATGCAGATGAGATGGAAGGGTTCTAGGACTCCTCCTTGGGTCTCAATCAAACAGAGGCCACACTGGCCCCCACTGATGAGCTACAGAGCTATGAGTCATGTTCCCTGGGTTGCCCTAGTTTCTGCATCTATAAAGTGAAAAGGCTGGGCTATAGGACCTGTCGGGACCTTACACCCTCAGGTTCCACACCCTGGAATCCTGTTGCCTCCATAAGTCAGTTGGGGACTTTGGCCAGGCACCAGGGTCTCTGCAACAAAGCTGGTGTCCTGGCTCGGCACCTATGGCTCAAGTGGCTGAGGCACCAGCCACATACACCTAAGGTGGTGGGTTCGAATCCAGCCCGGACACGCCAAAGAACAATGATGGCTGCAACCAAAAAATAGCCAGGCGTTGTGGCAGGCGCCTGTGGTCCCAGCTACTTGGGAGGCTGGGGCAGGAGACTCGCTTGAGCCCAGGAGTTGGAGGTTGCTGTGAGCTGTGAAGCCAGGGCACTCTATCCAGGGGGATAGCTTGAGGCTCTGTCTCAAAAA
>CAUYQV010001298.1:0-10662 GCA_963574575.1 Galagoides demidoff
TTGGTTTAATGTATTTAAAGTGATATAATCCAAATGATTTTTTTTTTTTGAGACGGAGCCTCAAGCTATCCCCCTGGGTAGAGTGCCATGGCATCACAGCTCATAGCAACCTCCAACTCCTGGGTTCAAATGAGTCTCCTGTCTCCTGCCTCCGCCTCCCAAGTAGCTGGGACCACAGGTACCCGCCACAATGCCCGGCCATTTTTGGTTACAGCCGGCATTGTTGTTTGGCGGGCCCAGGCTGGGGATTTGAACCCGCCACCTTGTGTGTACATGGCTGACGCCTTAGCAGATTGAGCCACAGGCGCCGAGCCCATATGATCCAAATGAAAGCAAGGGGAATACAAAGAAGTGTACTTACTCTATAGGGCCTAATATAAAATGCACAGCACCTTACCAAATTGCTTCCTTAAATTGTCTGGTTAATAAAAGCCAAGCACCCAATATAGGCCACGTCTGGGACAAGGGTGCCTGAACATCAGAGCACTTTTTGAGTTGCGTCATACCGAAATCGAGAAGAGAGACAAGGGGAGTTAAAGGCAGAGAACTGGGCCTAGAAATATCTGGCTGTGTCAAGAAATTAATCCTATTAGGCATCAATTACCTCATTTATAAACTGAGGATAGAAATAAAAATACTTTACAACCTTTCTCCTGGGGTTGTTTTGAAGCTCAGGGAAGAAGGTCTGAGAAAATATTTTTCCTGAAACATAACGTGCCCCCTAACTGCAAAATGTCAAGTGTAGGAGGAAAAAGCCATGTTTGTTTTTTTAATCTACGGGAAGCTAATTTGACCTTAAGGAAAATGAATTAGCAACTCCAGGCTCATCGTCAGCACCAAAGTCTAACCAATTAAGCTAAGTGGCACAGGACCACCCACATTTCAAAATAAAATTTCAAGCACATGAAACAGAGTAACATGTTTATAATGTTAAATGAGGTGTTTCCTAATTAAATTTAAATGGCAGGTGCTAAGCTTATACATTCTCTGGCACTTCATGTTCTAAGATGCCAATATGAAATTAAAAATAACATGATACAAAAAAAAAAAAAAACTAGCACTCCTGTGGAGAATGGTAAAAGCAAAATTGAAATGTCTCCAGTTTGAGCGTTTGGAACAGTGTGACACATGGCCCTGGATCTAAGGCAGTTGACAACCAGGCGGCAGCAATGGTCATGCCTCACAAAGGGGGATGACACGAGCTCTCGCGGGCTCTCATGGCACCTGAAAATGCTACCTGGAGCCGTCGGAGTTTCATGGCCCTGGGTCCTACCAGAGGCACTGAGCCGCCTGAGGGCTTCACTGCCAAAATCTAACACACAGCGAGCCTCAAGTGAAAGAGAAAATAGACTTACACAATTAAAATAGTTCACTTTAGCAACTCGCAGATGGATGGGAGCATCTTAAATAAATAAGAAGGCATCTTAAATTCTTTATTCATTGCACTGTTAATTTCAGAGCACTGATTATTTGCTACCAGAGATATAATGCACTTTCAATTAAGATCCAATGGCGATTTTGAGATGCTAGACAAGGCTTCGGCTTCATTTTGCAGCTCCTTATTGAATGGGAGAAATGATAAACTATTTCATGATTTTCTTTGCCCTACATAGAGACTAATTGTCTGTGGCTGCTTTTTAACTTTGGGCATACTTGATGTTTTCAGATCAATAATGTGGTTAGGAGATTTTAAGTGCTATTCTTTTTATTTTTAAACATTTAGAATATTTCATTATACGTCAATATAATTTTCAATCTGAATATTTCCATGTAATAAGTGCCAACTGATTGTCAGGCATTGCATGAGAAGCTGGAGATATGAAACTGAAGGAGAAAAGAGCCCTAGGTGGCTCGGGGATATTACCATAAACTTCAATCCTTTCTTTCTCTTCCCTGCCATGCTTAACAGAACATTTGAGTCACCAGAAAATGTCCTCCATTTGAATCTTTATAAATATTCTCTAACATCTACTGTAAGACATTTAATCATTTTCAGAGAAAAATTCAGAATAGATTTGAAGCAATGATCTGATCTGGATTAAATGACTGTGTGCTTTCCAAATTCCTGTGTTGCAATCCCACCCTTTATTTAGGGTCTTAGGAGGTAGGGCCTTCCTGAGGTAATTAGGAATGGATGAGGTCATGAAGATAGGGCTCTCCTGAATGGGATTAGAGCCCTTGAAAAAGACACGAAGAGCTTTATCATCTCTCTAATCTCCACCAAGTGGGAAAATAATGAGAAATCCACAGTCTGCAACCCAGAAGCGAGACTTGAACAGAACTCAACCCTGCTGGCACCCTGATATTGGACTCCAGCCTTCCTGAACTGTGAGAAATAAACTTCTGCTGTCTATAAGCCACTCAGTCTGGGGTTCTTTATTATAGCAGCAGAACTGACTAGACTCAAATCATCTTGACTCTCCCTTGAGGATAAGTATTCAAAGAGTAGAAAAGTCTTCTGCTACCCAGAAGACACAATGTTATTCAAAAAGAACATGAAGTTGAGTAAATGAAACATAATGTATGAAAATATAAATATATTTTACTTAAAGGCACAACATAAATAATAGTACTGACAGTTCAAGGAAATGACAACAGAATTTAAAATAAACATAGGAATAAAACGCAGGCTTTTTGCTGGCTTATCTAGCTTAATCACCACATCAATGGCACATAGCAAAGATGGATACATCAGACTTGCTACATATTAAAAATATTTCCTAAATGTAAGGGAAGCCCCAATTAAAGTGACATATCCCTATAAAATACTCACAGACCTAAAATTTATATTTAACATCATAAGAAGATATTACCAAATCTCTTTGACAAAACTAATTTTGAAAAGAAAAGTTATATATTTGCTATTAAAGTAGAAATATGAGAAAAATTACATTGACTACTTTGAATATACTTACTTGATAATTTTCTGGTGTTGGTGATGAACAACATTAGATACCTTTATCTTAGCTGTCAATAAGAGAACTGAATTCTACTGATATTCATCATGACATAGTGCCAGGAGTCCTCTTAATAATGTTAAATAGGTTTTTTGAGAATTAAATGGAAATAGTTGAATGGAAATTAAGCATTTAAAATCCAGACTATGTCTTTCCCTCTCATTTTATAAAGATAAATTTTGTTTAATTAAATCATAGCTGTGTACATTAATGCAATCACGGTGTACAATGTGCTGGTTTTATATACAATTTGAAATGTCATCAAACCGGTTTACATAGACTTCATGGCATTTTCTTAGTTATTGTGTTAAGACATTTATATTCCACATTTAGTAAATTTCACATGTACCCTTGTAAGATGCACCGTAGGTTAAACAAAGGAAAATTGAAGATTGTGGTAACAGATATGTGTAAATACCAAATATGTCCTGGTATGATGGCCCACATCCAGAATCCCAGAGCATTGGGAGGCTACAGTGTAAGAATCACTAGAAGCCAAGATTTCCGGACCAACCTGGGCAACACAGGGAGATCTCACTTCTGCTAAAATTAAAGATTAGCTAGATATGGTGGCTTAGACCTATAGTGCCACCTACTCTGGAGGCTGAGACAGGAGTTCAAGGCTGCAGTGACCTATGCTCACGTGACTGCCCTCAAGTCTGAGTGACAGAGTAGGATCCTGTCTCTGATACAAAGAAAAGTAAATAATTACCAAATATTTCTGACAGTAAGATATAATGAACGTTGGACAGTGAATGCACTTTCTGAAATAAGTTGTTTTATAGACATGTGTGACTCTGAATGGAGGGGAAGCTGCAGAGTGCTCTCCAGAACCCTCCTGCAGAATCCAGGTACTCAGTCCCCTCAGCTATTGTGAGTGGCTGGCAACTAAAAGTTCTCAACTGAAAGCTCAAAGCCATGTGCTCATCTTGGGAGGAGCCATGTGCAATGCTCAGATGCTAGGTAGCTCTGAAGTTTCAGCCACCCGCAGGCTGGAAGGCTCATACGCAGGGGACACCAGGGAGATGAGTGGGCGGCCAGCTGGGGCCCTTGTCGTGACTCAGTCGCCCTTTGCATACTTGTTCCTTCACTTTCCTTGCAGACGTTGATCCTGAGCTCGCTGCCCCATGAACTGGCCACAGCGGCCGTCATCTCCTGAGTCTGTTTCTGGGGAAACCCTACTCTGATCATGTGTTTGCAACAATCACTCTACTCCCGTCTGCTTATGACTTTAGTGTAGTCTGTTCAGCAACCTGGCAGCATTGTGGCTGGACTTCCCAGAATGGTTAGTTATAACCCAATAAGGCCGATATTTTCTAAACAAAATATAGTAAAATGTTCTTCTCTCAATTGCAACTGACCCAGAAAAAAAAAAAAAAACCAATACAATTAAGTGGCTGTCAAAACGGGATACTAAAAGTTTAAGTCAAGGAAAATAGAAAAATGCATCTTAGAGGGATTAGCACAGCTAAAAATCAATGTAACCTACGGCACACATCAAAAGATAAAGGCAATAAAATAATCTGGTTAGCAGCACAAGGCATCATGATATCTTTGGGTAATAATAAGTCAAAAGCTCAAGAAAATTTAGACTGTCCGTAATTTCCAATAACTTAGTTCATACTTTGGACATTTCTTGCCTTATGAAATGCATTTTAAATGGATTGCTTTCTTCAAACCCCCCTGAAGGAACACTGAAATTGCTGTGATAAATAACCAAATATCAATTTCTTATTGATTCCACAAATGTTTTACCACTCTAGGTAACACATATAGATATATGAATTTCGTTTGCCCAGTGACATAATATAATGAAGTTTTATTTAATACCACAGGACATCGAAATTGATTTCTCTATATTATTGCCTCCAGATTTTATTGATGGCTCTTCCCACATCTTAATCAGTTTTGCAAGTACTTACAAACTTGTACACAAAAGGCCCATGTTATGCAATTAAATTGCATATCAGCAATAAATATGTATTCTTCAAGTAGTCGAAGTTTCCAAAGTAACTCAGTATCCTGGATTTATTCTCATAAATTCTGTAAGTTGTCAAATATCCATTAGGATATCTATAACCAAATTAGCTTTAATTTTACATGAATTATAATCCCATTCTGGGATTATAATACAGCTTTATATAAAAGGAGAAATTAAGTTCCTTCTCTACCAACTTACTCTAAATCATCCTTTTCTACACTATCTGAAGGAAAATGATTGAAAGAAAGATCTTAACAGTCACAGAAGCAAAGCGACCAAAGATCGTTGACAGACGTAATGTGGCCGTAACACAGCCCCAGCCTCTCTCTCCCACGGCTGCTTCTCTCACGTTACAACCTCCTTATTTCCTACCTGTATTATTACAACTTCTCCCAGTCACCTGCCTCACCTGGTACCCTTCCTATCCATCATCAACACCAATCACTCTGAAGTATAGCTCTTACCATATCACAGCACTGATCAAAAACTTTCAACAGCTCCTTGTTGCCTGTAGCAGAAAATTCACATAGAGGAGCCACAGATGGGTAACAGACGCTTGGAGATACTGACTCCACAGTTCTTCCAGCCATAGGGTAGGATCTGGGGCACCTAGGAAGGGCCTAGGTCACTTGCCTCCAATTAACAGCAGCGCCTTACAATGACTGGAGTAGACATATAAGCATGATCGCTGTCCTTTATGACAAATTGTTTTGAGATGCTGCTCTGTGTCTCCATTCCCATAGCACTGGCTTGGAAGACCCTCCTCAGTCTCATCCAGGTCCCATTTCAGTCACATCGACCCCTTCAGGCACTCCCATTCCAGCCTAACTCTTCTAACTTGGTACAGGTTTCCTTGATTCTGTTTCCTGTGCTTAGAATGTCCCTCTAGGAGGTGACAGGGTGTCACACCAAGATACCACAAACTGGGGAGCTTAAGCAACAGAAGTGCTCCACCCCACTGTTCTGGAGGCTATGAGTCCACAATCAAGGTCCCTCAGAACTGGTTTCCTCTGTTTCAGGCCTCTCTCCTAGGCTCACAGATGGCCCTCTTCTTCCTGAGTCTCTCCACATAGCTGTCCCTCTATTTGCGACTCTGTGCTCACATTTCCCCTTTCCATAAAGCCACTGGTTATACTGAAGCAGAGCCCACCTTAGTGACTCATGTTAACTGGAGTCCCTCTGTGCTGACAACCTTATCTCCAGATAAGGTCACATTCTGAGCTACAGGAGATTATAACTTCGACATATGGAATTTAGGGGAACACAGTCCAACCCAGAGACTGCCTCTGATTCCCGTCTCCTCGAACCCACATCTTTTGCACTTTCCTAGGCCCAACCCGAAGGTACAGGTTTCCATGACACATTTCCTGATCTGCCGTCTGGAAGCTATATTCCCTTTCTCACAATATCTGCCCGGTGGGCTCAGATTTCACCTTAATCTCTCATAATAGCTACAATACGTGTTTTCCAATTTTTTTTACTCATAACACCTAGCCCAATAAATAATAGACAATGAACACGCGGTGAGTATTTGTAGAATAAATCACAATCCATTTTCATAACGGCCTTGTTCACATAACAATCTGCTGAAGGGAAGGAATGTCAACTATTTGAAAATATCATAAACTTCTCAGACTTTAGGGCCTCCCCCGGACATGGTTATGAAATCACGAAGGCTACACATAATGGCCATAAAAAATTTTCTATCTGTTCCAGTTTAGATACCAATGTGATCAGATAACAAGATGACCTTTAGCGATAGTCCAGTTCAAAACCAGTATGAACAAACAAGATAGTCACATTATTCTAAAAATAAACATCCTCATCTTTTGGCATGTCTAGATATGGACTCAGCAGCAAATTTTCCACTCTTTCAGAATAGTACACATTTACTTACAAGCAGTTGCCCATAAATCAGCTTAACCGGGGCTATCCCTCCATGGTCTACTGGCTATCTTTTCTCCTGATGGATTTAAACTTCTGAATTTCCCATTATTGGCCCACAGGCCAGTAGGCTGAGCTGAGTATTTATCTCCCATTAAAGGGGCCTTTTCTCTAGGCTCCATTTAACAAACGGGAGCCTCATAATACATAACATTTCAAATTCTTCTTATTAATACATATCCATGCAGACACCATTCACTCCATCTGCATGCCATAAAACACTAGGACAGAATACGTTTCTCAATTGCTTCCTACCTCACTGTATATTTTCTATTACTCAAACATGGAAATCAGAATAGACCTCTCCAGGAGAACATAAAGGGCCTTTGCCAGAGCTCAGCTCTAATGCATCTTCCTGCCTGAATGAAGCAGGAGCCTTCTCACAGGGCAGAAATGCCTTGGCTGAATTTGGTCCAGTTGAGCCCCGCTTCATCCAGAGACAAAACGGAAGAGGAGTTGAGCATGAACTCTACTTGTTCTGACATGTTCAACAGCTCCAAAAGCTTCTAAAAATATATAAGAAGCTGCTCCACTGAGCTCTGTTTCACCTTTAAGCTGGCATGTGGGATATTTGATGTATGTCACTGGAGATCACTATAGGGTCAAAATGTTGGCAGCTATCAGCAGAACTTCCTGAAGAGTCATAGGTGAGTGGGAAAGATCTGGCTAATGACGAAAACCAGATGATCGGGGTGTCTGTAAATAGGAAGGGCTTCTGAGTTCTGACTGCAGGGAGCACTCTCTGTATGGCAAAATTGTCCGGGTATTAAGTGTTGTCAGATATACTAATTCTAATCATAGCCCAAAACTATAGACTTTCATTGAACTGCTGTCCTGACTTAGTTATGGGCAGACATGCTCACATTGCTTTGCAAACATGCAGATGTTACAACTACTGGTAATGCATTAGGAAGTTACCCTCTAGCTATAGTCACACACATACAGCAGTGTTTTTGACAGTAGAATACCAGAAATAAGCGAGTCTACATCAATACAGAGTTAGTAAAAGAGACCATGATATATTTATGGCATGAAGTGCTATGCATATATAAACAAGCATAAGAAGGCTTTCTACACACTGGAATGGGAGGTTTTCTAAGAGATACTGCATATTAAAAATAAGTGTGGTGGAGGGCTTATATATTATGCTATTTTATTTTCTACAATCAAAAAAAAACCCCACAGAATATGGGTATACTCTCACATTTTTTGGTCAATGCAGGATATTTGAGTATGTAACCACTGGAGATCACTATAGAGTCAAAATGTTGACAAGATATATAAACTTAAACTGGAAAGATATATAAACAGAATAGTTACCTTTTTTAGAGGCAGTGGCAGGAGGCATTATGAAAACTAGGTAATTTTTGGCCAGAGGTGAGAAAGACTTTTCCCTTTATGTCGTTGACTATTTATTTTAAAATTATGATCCATGTGGATTAATTATCTAACAAAAATATAGGATGGAGATGAAGTTCATGTGCAATTTGCTACATTAAAAAAAAAAAAATCTTAAGTTGCACACGAACTTTATGTTCACCCTCTATAACATTTAAGTTGAACTAAAATAATAACATAAATACAATTAGCCTTACAGGTATCAATATTTTCCATTTTATTGTATGAGCCCCCATAACTGAAGAAGTATTTAACAGATTGGTATGTTTTATAAAAACTATCTTACCCAAAGAAATCAGTTATCCTAAGCATCAAAGTTTCAAAGCCTGGGTAGAATTATACTTTATCTCTTTGTTTTCATGCTTATGACTGGTCATGTGCCCTGTAATGAATTGCAGATGCTTTATTTAAGAGCGTAGAAGTGATTTATGGGGCTCCTCTGCCCCTCCTTATCCACCGTTGATGATTTGTTTACACAGTCTGAGCTTAGTTTAGTCTCAACTGATTATCTCAATGCTGGACCAATCTCATACTATTTCCGGATTACAAATATCTTCAGTTATTTAGAGAACCCTTGAATAATTATTATGTTTTATTATGCATAAAACCTTGGTAGAGAAACTCACTAACATTCGTATAAAACCAATCACTGTTTTGTCTCTATAATCCATTTATAAATGGCAACAAATATTCTATGCATTTATTGTTGTCCACTATCACCTACCAAGACTGTTCCCTAAAAAGACACCTATAATTATAAGAAGAAAGATATAAATTTAAATCATACAATTACAAAAATATAAGAGACAAAGATGAAGAATATATTTTTTTATGCAAAGGCTTAATACAACATATTTTAAGTCTCTGTCATATTTCCCATTTCATGTTATGCTTTGTTTTAAAGACAGGGTGTAGATCTCACTCTGTCACCCAGGCTGGAGTGAGGAGGGATGTTCACAGCCCACTGCAGCCTCAAACTCCTAGGCTCAAACAATTCTCCCACTTCAGCCTCCCCCACACCTAGCACTACAGGGGCACACCACCACTTCTCGGTATTTTTTAATTTTTTTTTTTTTGTAGAGATAGAGTCTCACTATGTTGCCCAAGCTAGTCTCAAAGTCCCAAGCTCAAGTGATCCTCCTGCCTTAGCCTCCCCAATGCCTAGCACTATAGGTATGCGTCACGACATCCAGCTTTTTTTTTTTTTTTAGGAGACAGAGTCTCACTTGTTGCCCAGGCTAGTCTCAAACTCCTGGCCTCAAATTATCCTCCTGCCTTAGTGTCCCTAAATGCTGGACCTACAGGAGTGAGTCACCGAGGGCCATCACATTTCCCATCCTCAAATCACTGAGTCCATTATTTCCATTTATGCATTATCATCTCTTGCCGAGAATATCAGAGCAACTTCTCTGGACTTTTCTTTTCATCTCTCTCTTTGCGGTGATGCCAATCTTTCACAAATTAAACAAAACACACTGGAGGGTGTTTGGTTAAAACTGATAAAATAAAGACACATTTATCTTCATTTTAAACTAGATACAGCACAAACTTCCTTGTTTGCATATCCAAAACCTTCTGCAAAACAACTCACCCCGCCCCCTCTTCCCTGGGTTCTTTTCCATCAATTCTCCAGGATGATTTCCAGAGAAATTGATGACTAGATGTCCCATTCTACGGCACCCAACGTCCGCAGGTTCTTCAGCTTTTGTTAATTTTGTTCTCTTGATCTGGAATGCCAGAGTGATCTATCGAAATCAATAGTTTAACAGGGATAGTACATGAGCCAAATTCACCCAGCAGATGGATGTCGAAAAAAACAGACAGAGGATGCTCCCTAAAAGGAGCTTTAAGTGAAATATCTGATTTCAATCTTCTCTTTGAAATTTAGAAGATCTGTCAACACTGGCGCCTCTATTTTATGATATCTCTCATGTACTGGCTGGGCTGTGCAGCTACCCCAACTGTACCACACAATCCCTACCCTGGAGGCTGCTTCACCTGCTCTCCGGCCCTGATATGCATTTGAACTGTGTACACCTCCCCCAGACTCCGGTAATTTTCTTTGTGGCCCAGTTCAAATCTTCGTTAGTTATCCTGACCTGCATTAACATCTTTTTAAATTGTACAGTAATAAAAATAGCCACAGGATTTAGAAAAACTATTCAACCTCTTTTATTTCCAAAGAAATGAAACAGTTATGAGATGCAATCTTTCTATTATTTCATTGATAAGATTTTCAAAAATTTCTTACTTCCGGTCTTGGGAACAATGGAGAAGTCAACACCACTGTGCACTCAAGGTGACAACAAAAATTGGCAGAAATATCCTGGGGGTTACCTTGATGATAGGTTTATAATTTTTTTAAATGGACATAATCTTCGA
>CAUYQV010001303.1:0-18473 GCA_963574575.1 Galagoides demidoff
AAGCGAGTCTCCTGCCTCCGCCTCCCAAGTAGCTGGGACCACAGGCGCCCGCCACAACGCCCGGCCATTTTTTGGTTGCAGCCATCATTGTTGTTTGGCGGGCCCGGGCTGGGGATTCGAACCCACCACCTTGGGTGTACGTGGCTGGCGCCTTAGCTGATTGAGCCACAGGCGCTGAGCCACTTACGGGGTCTTAAAAGAAGTCTTTGTTTTGATGAGAATTTTTATCGTTTTAAGAAACATTCAGGCCAGGCACAGTGGCTCCCACCTAGCACTCTGGGAGGCCGAAGCAGGTGTATTGCTTGAGCTCAGGAGTTCAAGACCAGCCTGAGCAAGAGTAAGACTTCATCTCTAAAAATAGGTGGGCATTGTGGCAGATACCTGTAGTCTAGCTATGTGGACTAGCTAGAGGATCGCTTGAGCCCAAGAGTTTGAGGTTGCTGTGAGCCATGATACCAGGGCACTCTACCCAGGGAGACAAAGTGAGACTCTGTCTCAAAAAAAAAAAAAGAAAGAAAGAAAGAAAAAGAAAAGAAAAACAAACATTATAATTTTCATAATGAAGGACGTGGTATAAATGAGTTTCCCCAGTTTATACAAGAAAAAAGGTTGAGTAAGGGAAAAGCATACAATATTCCTGAAAGGAAAAACATTGAGTAAATGCTGATTTTTTTCCCAACTCAAAGTCATAGAAATTTCAAACATGTACAAAAATGGACAGAACAGTATAATAACAATAAATCCATGCACACATCACCCAGCTTCAAGAGAATCACTCTCTGGCTGCTCTTCCTCCTTCTGTACCCCCACTGCCCATAGTAAGACAGTGTACTACTTTGAAGCAAGCCCCAGACATTATATCACTTTGTCCATAATTATTTCATTATGTATCTTTAAAAGACTGGGACTCTTTTTTAAAAATATAACTTCAATACCATAGTTACATATGAGAACATTTTTTAAACTTTTTATTTGGGAACTATTTCAAACTTACAAAAAGTTGCAAACAAAAATAGTACAAGAAACATCTATGTACTCTTCATACTGATTCACTTGCTGTTAACATTTTACCCCATTTGTATGACCATTTGGTCATCTCTCAGAACTCCCTAGAGTAAGTTACATATATCCTGGCCCCTTTTCCCTTAAATATAGTGTGTGCTTCCTAAAAAAAGAGATATTCCCTTATTATAACCACCGTGCAGTTATAAACCTTATAAATTTATACTGACTTTCATTTAATCTATCACCCACATTCTAATCTCATCAGCTGATATAATAAAGCTCTTTACAACATTTTTCATCCTCCAGAACAGGATCCAGTCTAGGATCTGAGATTGTATTTAGTCTTCATATCTGTTTAGCCTCCTTTAATTTAGAACCATGCTGTCGAATGTGGCTATTTAAATTAAAACTGATTCAATTAGGGCGGTGCCTGTAGCTCAGATGAGTAGGGTGCCAGCCCCATATGCTGGAGGTGGTGGGTTCAAACCCAGCCCCGGCCAAAAAAAAAAAAAAAATGATTCAATTAAATAAAGTTTAAAGATTCAGTTTCTCAGTTGCACTGGCTGCATCTCCAGTGCTCAACAGCCACATATGGCTCCTGACTACTGTGCTGTGCTGTGCAGACAGAACGTTTCCATCAGCACAGGGTGTCCTGAGCACAAGTGACGGTCTAGAACAGCAGTTCTCAACCTGTGGGTCGCAACCCCTTTTTAACAATGAAAATACATTGCAGCAACAGGAAGGTTGAGAACCACTGGTCTAGAACAAGGGCCTCTGAAGTGTGGATGGGTTTTGCGAGGACTTTTTTTGCTCATCTGTGGTGTCAGATATCAGGAAGAGTATGCATGGATCTTTTTTATGGCAATCAACCACATTCGGCACATAGTAGGTGCTCAACAAATATTTGTTGACTGAACAAATGCTTATTGGTATTACTCTCACTGGAGTGTTCTATGAGGGTTCAGATACATAAACATTGCATGCCAAGAACCAGCATGGGGTCACTAAGAACGGAAGGCAGCTCTCATGGCCTCCTCTAGACCTCTTCCCACTAGGCTGTTTAAAAAACTCCTTCTAGGAGAACCTCATGTCAGCAGTCAGCATCCTCCCGGTGCAGACGTTCAGACAGTTACAAGCCCAACCAATCATTCTTTCATTGACCACACGTTTCTCTATTGAGTCCACAAGGCATGGGGCTCTCTTTAGCAAATTGGCCAAATGCCTGTTAAAGTCTAGATAGTTGCTACCACATTTTCCACGCTTGGCTAGTCTACTAAAGGAAATGGAATTATTCTGATATGACTCATTCTTTGTGACCATGAAGAATGCAAAAAGCTCAGTTTGTTCTGTTAAGAGCAAAGGAAGAGATATCAGCTCAGGCTGGGAAATATCTTTCTAAGAGTCAGAGCTGTACAAAGTGGCATGAACTGCCCTGGGGTATAGTGAGTGTCCTGTCAGTGCAGGCTGGACAGATGGCACACTGGGGACATTGTTGGATGGGCAATTGGGCAAGAACTAGGTTGAACTTTAAGGTCTCTCTAAATAAGAGTCTTTGATTCATGCACACAGGCCCTCACAAAAGTAAGTGGCATATTACAGGCTGTAGGAAGGGAGTTGGGCTCAGCACATTAACTACTTCCTGGTCAGGAAGACTACTCAAACACTTGGATTCAAGCAATTCTCTTGCCCCTCCCCCAAGTAGCTGGGAATACAGGCACCTGCCACAATGCCAGGCTACTTTCAGAGACAGAGTCTTATTCTTGCTCAGGCTGATCTTGAACTCATGAGCTCAAGTGATCTACCCATCTCGGCCTCTCAGAGTGTTGGGATTACAGGGGTGAACCACTGTGCCTGGCCCTGTGTCTTACTTTTAATGTAAGCACAGAATATTCATTCAGTGACTTACTCTGTGCAAAGTATTCTTATTTGAAGAATGATAGGCATGTCAACCAAGTTACTAAGGGAGTTTAAAAAACAAAGAGCATAATGATCTCAAAGGCAGAAAATAATAAAGAGCAACATGTAAGATATGGAGTCCACATTGCCTTTATTCATCATCACAGGTATTAGGGCGGCACCTGTGGCTCAGTGAGTAGGGTGCCTGACCCATATGCCAAGGGTGGTGGGTTCGAACCTGGCCCCGGCCAAACTGCAACATCATCACAGGTATTAGATGATTAAGCATTGGACTTGAACCCTACAGTCTCTATGTACCGAAGACATAAATCTCTAGCTAGTGGACTGAAGTCCTCTATGACTTTCTGGTGAAAAGACACTGAATATCTGAGAATGTTCTTTCTCATGCTTGGCTCAAGAGTAAAGGTTTCACTAGGCTGAGCAAATACAAAAACTAGCTGGGTATTGTGGTGGGCGCCGGCCGTCCTAGCTACTCGGGAGGCTGAGGCAAGAGGATCACTTGAGCCCAAGAGTTTGAGGTTGCTGTGAGCTATGATGCTATAGCATTCTACCCAGGGTGACAGAGTGAGACTCTGTCTAAAAAAAAACAAAGGTTTCCATTTAGATCTCAAAAAGTCTTGCTGCCATATGACCCAGAAATTCTACTTCTGGGTATAACATGTATACTCCAAAGAATTGAAAGCAAGGACTTTCAATTCACACATTCACAGCAGGATTATTCACAACAGACGAAAGGTAAAAGTAATCCAAATGTCCAATAGATGGGGGGATAAACAGAATGGGGTATCTTTACAAGTATACCAAGGAATATTAATGCTGTCTTAAAAAGGAAGGAAATTCTGTCACACGCATGGATGAACCTTGAGGACATTTATGCTAAATGAAATAACAGACCCCAAAGAACAAAATACTGGATGAGTTCACTTATACTAGGTACCTAGAGTAGTCAAATTCACAGAGATAGAAACTAGAAAGGTAGCTTCTAGGCAATAGAGGTGGTGGCAGGAAATGGGGACTTGGTGTTCAATGGGTACCATTTCAGTTTGGGATGATGAAAACATTCTGGAGATGAATGGTGATTGTACCATTAGTACAATGTTAATGTACTTCATTCATACTACTGAATGGTTATAGTAGTAAATCTTACACATATGTTACAACAATACAAAAAAATGTCTGGGCAGTACTTTACACATTGATGGTACTTATGAGTTTCCACATTTTTCCCCTCTAGACTCGGATGGGTTGCTTTCGGGTAACTGATATAAAAGGTAGCCCCCTTTCCAACACCACTTACGTATCTCAAATTATAGTATTTGTTCAGGAACATGAAGCTCTATTTTGTAAATTTCAGGTTAATCGTAAATTAGCCATGTTTCATATATTACATTGACTAGTCTACCTTTTTTAGACAGCAATTGCACAATTACTACTACCTGGATTAGCTTTCAAATATACTTTTGGTTAAAAATAGACTGAAATCTAAAAATCTGAGTTTATTTTACAAGTTTATAGGAAGTGAAAAGTTTTTGTTTTTAAGAGACAAAGGTCTCACTCTGGTGCCCAGGCTAAAGTGGAGTGGCATGATTATAGCTCACTACAATCTCCAACTCTGGGCTTGCACAATCCTACAGGTTACAGGCTACAGGTGCCCCTCCATCACAATGGACAGCTAATTTGTATTGTTGTTGTCATTGATGCTTTATTATGTACATATTTAAACACTGGGTTTTTTTTAAATAGTAGGTGGCTTGTGTATATTTTAACAGCTTTTTTTTTTTTTTTTTTAGTTTCAAAACATTAAGTGGGTAGAGATGTTTTTATTACATGTTGGCTAATTTTTTTAATTTTTTTGTAGAAAGGTCTCACCGTGTTGCCCAGGCCAGACTTGAACGCCTACCTTGTGGAATGTGGAAAACATTTAAGTACCATCAATGTGTAACTCCCATAGCGCTGGGATTACAGACCTGAGCCACCACATATGGCCGGCAAACTTTTTTTTTAATCTTTCTGCATCACAGCAGTGGCCAGGCTGACTTGGGTAGAAGCTGATGGGATATGTACCTTGGCACTCCCTGACAGGCTGGTCCTAAACTTCTGCCTCCATCCTGTCCTTTCATCTGGTTTCTCTTTCTCAGCTCTTGTACCCGCCACAGATTGGGAGCACTCCTGAGGGTCGCAGTCCTCAACTGGGCTTTTGCCTTTTTTCCTCCTTGCACAGCTTTCCAAGTGCTCTGAGCATCCCCTTTCTCTTACAGCCCCCTTGGCCAGTCTGGCTCCTGTCCACCCCCAGGCACAGTGGGAAGGGGGCCCTACTAGGGAACTTACCACTCTAGTGCAGCCTGCACAGACCTCTTAGATTTCCCAGCGCTCTTCCCTGCCCACGCATGGGGGTGGCTCACCTCTGGGTCTTAAGTCTGGCAGGGCCTAGAGACAGCTGAACTGCTGGGCTCCGTGCCTAGCTTGGTGAGACCTCCCAGCTGGAGCAGTCCCTCCCCTGACTCCCAGCCAGACCCCCTCTCCCAGGCCCCTACACTGCACTATCTACTTGCACGGTCTGATCCCAGGGCTCAGAACTCCTCCTTGCCTGCACCACCCTGGACCTTGGCTCTGGGAAGCGAGACAGGTAGAGTCACAGTGCAGGGAACACAGTGCCTCTCTGGGAAGTGGGGCTGGGGTGGGGTGGACATCAGGTGAAGGCATTCTGCAGAGGCAGGAAGGAGCCTGGCTATGCTGTGTGCTTCCCTCCAGCCCTCCGCCTGAGACGGCAGCATCTCACCCTGTTTTGGTCTAACTGGTCTCTTTCCCTGAGCTCCTGCCAGGGGTCTTGTCTGCATCACACTGTGGCCCCCAGTTGTGTAACTCCTGGAATGGTGACTGAGATGTTCTGTATGGGTATGGTTTATGTCCCCCACCAACTCCCAGTGAAAGTCTTCAATTGCTCACGCACTTTTAAACTTAGCCCAGGCTTGTGTTATATGCTCAATAATTCCCAATGTAAAGCCTTTGAAGCCATATCATCCCTTCCAAGAACTTAGAACCTGGCAATTTGCTAAATGGTTTATATGAATTATCACATTTTTGTCTTGAACATAATGCTGTGAAGTTGGCAATATCATCATCCCTTATTACAGGGGAGGAAACTGAGGCCAGAGAAAAAGCTGAAGGCCAGGATTTGAACCAAGGCCAGCCCCCAGCACATGGGGCCTCCCTTTTGATGGGAGTACTGAATCATGCACCCACCATGCATGTACCCCTAGCCATTCCCACAGCCCAGGCTGCTGCTTTACAGCTCAGAATATTCAGAAGAGAAGGACAGGAGCAGAGTATTCACTTACTCTGTAAATAAATAAAACGAACAAGTGTGTGCCCGTTGCACGCTGGTCATGGAGATCTAAAACACCCTGTCTGGTTCATATCCTCATATAACTTTCCTTCTCCTGGAAGCCCCATCTCACCCTTCTTTGCCTTCTGAACGATGGGTCCACTCTCGAGACTCAGCCACAGTGTCTTCTCTAAGAAGGATCTCACCTTCATTTCTTGGCACTTGGTTAAGGCTCCAGAGATGGGTGTTTTTTACTTAATGTGGCCCTTACAATTCTGTATGCTCCCCTATCTCCAGCTTTAGAGCTAGAGAAATTTAGGGACTCAGAGTAGGAGTTAAATTTGTGTTTAAGGTTTTGTGCATGTGTATCCTGCTTTAACATATAGATGAATTTCAGAAAGGTTATAGATACATAGACATTTTATGAATTAAAATTCTATTTTCTCATAGATGTATGTTTCAGAGATGTCTTATCTTAGTATAAATTGATATTAAAATTCACTTTTTAAGGCTCAGTACCTGTGGCTCAAGTGGCTAAGGCTCCAGCCACATACACCTAAGGTGGTCAGTTCGAATCCAACCCAGGCCCGCCAAACAACAATGACGGCTGCAACCAAAAAAAATAGCCACAGGAGACTCACTTGAGCCCAGGAGTTGGAGGTTGCTATGAGCTGTGATGACATGGCACTCTACCCAGGGGGATAGCTTGAGGCTCGTTCTCAGAAAAAAAAAAAAAAAATAGCCGGGCGTTATGGCAAGCTCCTGTGGTCCCAGCTACTTGAGAGGCTGAGGCAGGAGACTCACTTGAGCCCAGGAGCTGGAGGTTGCTGTGAGCTGTGATGCCACTGCACTCTACCCAGGGGGATAGCTTGAGGCTCTGTCTCAAAAAAAAAAAAAATTCACTTTTTAAAACTGCTGGGCTCTGGTGCCTGTGGCTCAGTGAGTAGGGCACTGGCCCCATATACTGAAGGTGGCAGGTTTGAACTCAGCCCCAGCCAAACTGCAACAAAAAAATAGCTGGGTGTTGTGGTGGGTGCTTGTAGTCCAGGCTACTCGGGAGGCTGAGGCAAGAGAATCATCTAAGCCCAAGAGCTGGAGTTGCTGTGAGCAGTGATGCTATAGCACTCTACTGAGGGTAACAAAGTAAGACTCTGTCTCTAAAAAAACCAAAAAAACAAAAAAACTGCTGGGCCCTAATACTTTAAAAACAAGCTTTTCTCAAGTGACCCTCCCCTTAGGAAGACAATAACCCACGCAATCCTCTAAGGCAGTGGTTCTCAACCTGTGGGTCGTGACCCACAGGAACTATATTAAAAGGTCGCAGCATTAGGAAGGTTGAGAACCACTGCTCTAAGAACCACTGCTTCAATGCACCTTCATATTTAAAAGAATCCTTTTGGAATCCTTTTGCAAAACTAGTGATCATATTTAGTTTATAGAGTTGTATGCTCAGATTTTGGACACTAAAATTACTTCTGATTTTTATGTATAGAGGTAAAATCAAATAGAGCTAAATATGTCACACAAAAAATGAGCAGTCCTCTGCAAATTGCCATCCACCTATCCCTCCCCTACCCAGAAGAAGCTGCATTCAATTCTTCCTGGCTCAGCGATTTTCTGGTACTTGTGTGGAGTCAGAGCTGAAGCCCACAAGCCACAAGGCTTCAGTGAAAACACTCCTAAGCCCTCTTAATACTGAGGGGTACAGCTAGGCTGAGTTGGCATGAGGCAAGGAGATCTGGTTATCAGCAGATTCAGCAAATGTTGAAAGAACACCCCCATGTGTGGTGAACCATAAAAGACACCTTCATCAGATTCCTTGAATGGCGATGTTGAGCTAGATAAGGCTATGGTCTTAAAACCAGTGAAGAAGGGAGGTGGGATGGGGCAGAGGTTTCCTATGACATAATCATATGCTAATCCATGCTTGGAAGATGTCCAAGGCCAGAGTCCCAACAGCAATCATATCAAATGCTTCTGTGTATGTGTATGTGTGTGACCTACTTGTGCACGTTTTTTCATCTGGGTTAAGAGCAAATCCTTCACGGCACCGGCAGGAGTAGGAACCATCAGCATTTACACACTCATGTTCACATCCATGGTTTTCTGAAGCACAGTAGTCCACAGCTGTAGAAAATAAAACACATTCAGAGTTTAATCAGAAATGCAAACAGAGAACGGTAGAATGGAAGTATACTTATAATAAATATAAATAAGCATTAATATTATTGCTTCAGGGCGGCACCTGTGGCTCAGTGGGTAGGGTGCCAGCCCCATATACCAAGGGTGGCGGGTTTGAACCCAGACCTGGCCAGCTAAAAAGCAATGACAACTGCAACAACAACAACAACAAAAATCTGAGCATTGTGGTGGGCTGCTGTTATACTCAGAAGGCTGAGGCAAGAGAATCACTTAAGCCCAAGAGTTTGAGGTTGCTGTGAGCTGTGACATCATGCACTCTACCAAGGGTGACAAAGTGAGACTCTGTCTCAAAAAAAAAAAGATATTGTTGCTCCAAGAAGTGTATGGAGGCCAGGTGCGGTGGCTCATGCCTATAACCCCAGCACACTGGAAGGCTGTGGCAGGTGGATCGCCTGAGCTGCTTAGGAGTTCGATATCAGCCTGAGCAAATGAGAGACCTTTGTCTCTACTAAAAACAGAAAAACTAGCTGGGTGTTGTGGCAGGTGCCTATAGTCCCAGCTACCTGGGAGGCTGAGGCAAGAGGATTGCTCAGGCCCAAGAGTTTGAGGTTGCTGTGAGCTATGATGATGCCATGGCACTCTAGACAGGGTGACAGAGTGAGACTTTGTCTCAAAAAAAAAAAAATTAGAAAAAAGAGTATGAATTAAAAACTATGGATCTAAGGCCTCAGTGCCAGTAGCACAGTGGTTATGGCACCAGCCACATGTTGGAAGGGTGGCAGGTTTGAGCCTGGCCCAGACCAGCTAAGCAACAATGACAACTGCAACAAAAAATAGCCAGGCATTGTGGCGGGCACCTGTAGTCCTAGCTACTTGGGAGGCTGAGGCAAGAGAATTGCTTAAGCCTAAGAGTTGGAGGTTGCTGTGAGCTATGACACCATGGCACTCCATCCAGGGCAACATAGTGAGACTTTGCCTCAAAAAAAAAATTTTTTTTAATTTAATTTAAAAAATATGGATCTAAGACCTTCTTTTTCTTATTCCTGCCAAAAAAGATATCAGGAGTCTATATCAGGCAATTCATATCTGAAGATCAAAAGCTTATGACAATTGTAGTTAAAAGATAAAGAAGAGGGGCGGTGCCTGTGGCTCAAAGGAGTAGGGCACCGGCCCCATATACAGGAGATGGTGGGTTCAAACCTGGCCCCGGCCAAAAACTGCAAAAAAAAAGAAGGGCAAATCACACATACCTATAAAACTGGCAGAAATAAAGATGAAGTAAAACCCAGGGGTGGCAAAGCAGCATAGACACAGTTCTTAATGGTGAGTGGCAGTATAAATTGACAAAAATCCTTACGTAAGGCAATCTGACAAAGTTTATGATGGAAACATGACCCAAAGAAATGACTGACATGGGCATGAAATTAACTATATGCAGTAAGCTATTAATAGGAGCACTGTTTAACATGATTTTTAAAAGGTCTAGAAAATGAGATGAACAGTTAATAAGGATAAATGGATTAGTAACTTATCCAGTGTGAGAAAAACACACTGGTTGATTCCTCATTAATTCCACAAATATTAACTGAGTGCCTAGTATGGTCTAGACTCTAGGCCCTGTTTTGGGTTCCAGGGATAAAGCAAATAACAAAATAGACAAAAATTGTGGCTCTCAAGGAGCTTATGTTCGGGTAATGGTGGTAGGAGTGGGGAATAAACAAAAGATAAAATATGTAAGTACACAGCATAGTCTATTAGAAGACAAAGAGTGCTCTGGAGGAAAACAAGACGAGGAACAGGATAGGACGGTGGGGGCGAGTGCGTTGTAACGGAGGTGGTCAGGAGAGCCTTTCTGTGAAGATGCAGTTGGGTGAAGTGTTGAAGGAGGAGGTATGAGCTGTGAGGGTACTTGGGAGATGGCATCCTGGCAAAAGGAACAGCAAATGCAAAGGCCAGGAGGTGGGAGATACATGCCTGGTGAGCTAGAGAACCAGCAAAGAGGCCAGGGCGGCTAGAGCAGGGAGAGAGGTGGGACAGGAGAATGGTGCAGTCAGGAGGGACTGTGGGCCACTGCAAGGACCTTGGCTTTTACTTGGACCTGAGGGTTGCTCGTGATGAACCAAGGTGTTAAGAATAGCCTGTACAGGGCAAATGTGATGGTAGAAAACCAGTTAGGGGGCTACTCCAATAATCCCACCCTTTAGCCAGGATGGGGTGGGAAGAAGTGGTGTTTTGGGAGTTATGGGTTGAACTGTTTGCCCAATAAGATCTGTTGGAGTGCTAACCCCTGCTACTGTGAAAGTAGCCTTATTGGGAAATGGGGTCTTTGCGGAAGTAATAAAGTTAAGATGCAATCGTTAGGGTGGGCTCTAGCCCACTCTGACTGGTGTCCTTATGAGAGGAGAAGGCCATGTGAAGACAGCCACAGGGGGAGAGCACCAGATGAAGACAGGCGCAGGGACCGGAGTGACGCAGCTGGACTGGAGGAACATCAAGTTTCCACAGCCACCGCCAGATGTTAGGGAGAGGCAAGGACTCTCCCTGCCAGTCTCATAGGCAGCACAGCCCAGCCCACACCTTGATTTTGGACTTTTAGCTGCCAGATTAGAAAAATTTCCAGTTTTTTATGTCACCTGGTCTGTGGCACTTTGTTATGACAGCCCTAGCAGACTAATATATCCGGTACGTGTGTCCACATGGAGCTGGTAGATCCCCATTGGTTTAGCGCTGAGGCGAGAGAAACAGAGACCAATTCAAACTAACCCCAGGGATTTTGGTGTAAGCAACTGAGCTGGGATGGGGCAGGTGCAAGAGAAGCAGGTTTCACAGGAGAACATCAGGAGCTGCAGTTTGGGCGTTAGGCAGTCACTAATTTGTCCATTACGATGATATAGTTATAATAGCAAGGCAAAATTTGGTGGAACAAAGTAGGTCTAAATTGTATATTCACAGTGATTATATCTATGTAAAATATAGCTCTGATGCAAAGCCTGGAAATTAGAAATAAAAATGCTTGTTGTGTTAAGGTAGTAGGAGTATGGATGATTTTTTTTCTTTAAAAATCCTTCACTCTAGGGTGGCACCTGTGGCTCAAGGAGTAGGGCGCCAGCCCCATATACTGGACATGGCGGGTTCAAACCCAGCCCCAGCCTAAAACTGCAAAAAAAAAAAAAAAAAATCCTTCACTCTAGACAAGACATAGGGCTGACAAACATATGAAAAATGCTCATCATCCCTAATCATCAGAGAAATGCAAATCAAAACCACCCTGAGATATCACCTAACCCCAGAAAGATTAGCCCACATCACAAAGTCCCAAAGTAGCTGACGTGGATGTGGAGAGAAGGGAACACTTTTACACTGTTGGTGGGACTGCAAATAAATACAGCCTCTTTGGAAAGAAATATAGACAATCCTCAAAGAATTCAAATTAGACCTCCCATTTGACCCCCATAATCCCACTACTGGGCATCTATGCAGAATAATAAAATCATTTCATTAAGACATTTGCACTAGATTGTTTATTGTAGCTCAATTTACCATCACCAAGATGTGGAAACAACCTAAATGCCCATCAACTCAGGAATGGATTAACAAACTATGATTATATGTATACCATGGAATACTATTCAGACATAAAAAAAGATGGTGACTTTTCATTTTTTTGTGTTAACCTGGATGGAGTTGAAACACTTTCTTCTTATAAAGTATAACAAGAATGGGAAAGCAAATATTCAATGTACTCAATACAAATATGAAGCCAGTAGATGATCTAATTCATGCCCACATAGGAGTAAAACGCATTTCAATTCAACCTGGGGGGAGGGGGAACAAGAGAGAGGGAAGAGAGGAGGAGGGGCTGTTTGAAGTGTTCCCACTTAATGAGCACAATATAGGTGTGATCAGAAGGGATTCCCCTATATCGTGCTGGCCCCGTATTTAGACTGTAGTCTTTTGAGTCTTGGCCTTTTTGAGTCTAAGTCACATTCTCTAAACTCTCCTTCTTCCAGAATACTATAGAGTATCTAGTGTTGGCCCAGTTGTTTATAAAAAGCTGTACAGAAGAAGCTCTTTGAACAGACTTCAGATCAATCAATGCTTTCATTCCCTCTGACAGTAGGAGTCCTGATGCCCAGAGGATGCTTAATGCTCGAGGCAGGTGGAACACCAGGTTTTAGAACACTTGCCCAGGTCTCTCACTCGCTGGGCTGTGTGCTTATCAAGCAGCCTTGGAGGAAAACCTGTGCTCTCCTTCCACTGACTGAGTCGATGGTTACAAAGCATTGGTCCTCACGGTGGTCTGTGAACCAGCTGCATCAACTCCTGCTTGAGAACTTGTCAGTAATGCTGATTCTCAGGCCCCACCCAGACCCATTGATCAGGCACTCTGGTATAGGGCCCAGGAATATGTGTTTTAATAAACCCTGCAGGTGATTCTGACCTATGCTGAATTTTGAGAGCCACTGTTAAAAAGCATCAAAGGTGTTTTTGGTTCCAAACGTATATATACTATTTCTACATGTTACTGTAATTAACTTAAATAGAATCAAAACCAAGAAAATATAAGCACTAAAAGAAGTTGAGGGGTTTTTTTTGTTGTTGTTACAGTTTGGCTGGGGCCAGGGCTTGAACCCTCCACCCTCAGCATATGGGGCCAGCGCCCCACTCCCTAAGCCACAGGCACCACCTGAAATTGAGAAGTTTTTTTAAAAATAAAAACTAAATTAAAAGCTTTGGAAAGAATTAAAGCAATTTGTTAACCAGAATTGCTGTGGGTCCAAGCATGGACGAAAAAAGTGTAAAAGATTGGGAAATTTTTCATTAAAACATATAAGGATTCTGCCCTTAGACTGCTTTATAGAAACCTTCAAACCTTTGCTCTAATTTAAAGAAACCAAAACTGAAAATCATAGGTAACACATTATGGGCATAGTTTATATAAGAAAGATTTTTAAATATCATGTTTTTTCTTCAAATCAACTTAAAATTAATATTTTTACTCTTGGCACCTGTAGCTCAAGCGGCTAAGGCACCAGTCACATACATCAGACTGGCGGGTTCGAATCCAGCCTGGGCCTGCCAAACAGCAATGACAACTACAACCAAAAAATAGCCGGGTATTGTGTTGGGCACCTGTAGTCCCAGCTACTTGGGAGGCTGAGGCAAGAGAATTGCTTAGGCCCAAGATTTGGAGGTTGCTGTGAGCTGTGATACCATGGAACTCTACCTGGGGCAACAGCTTGAGGCTCTGTCTTAAAGTAATAATAGTAATAATAATTAATATTTTTAAAAGTGTAATTTAAAGTAATTTTTATTCAAGGCGGGTGGATTGCCTAAGCTCGTGAGTTCAAGACCAGCCTAAGTCAGAACAGACTGAGACCCCATCTCTAAAAATAGCTGGGCATTGTGGCGGGCGCCTGTAGTCCCAGCTACCTGGGAGGCTGAGGTAAGAGAATCGCTTAAGCCCAAGAGTTTGAGGTTGCTATGAGGTGTGACACCACAGCACTCTCCCATGGGTGACATAGGGGGACTGTTAAAAAAAAAAAAAGAGTAATTTTTGTTAAATGTACATGTATGTGTTTTAAATAAAAATAAAATGTTTAAGGCAGACTTGAATATGTAGTTTTTTAGTATTTTCCTCTTTAAATAATGTTTCCATTAATTAGCCAACCACATGCCAAATTTTCTGGGATAAGACGCTCCCTTGATTCTCTGTTTTTATTCTTTGTGTGCACAGGAGGAGTCAGGATTCCTAGGTCCCAGTCCAAGGTGTCAAATCCCATCTTATTTTGAGAGCTACCCATCGACTCACTGACAGGCTGCTGGTGACAGCTGATGTGGCCCTCAGTGCAGTAGTTAGACATGGAAGAGTCCACTGCCAGGTACATGAGCCTAAAAGATTTTTGAAGGCCAGAGTGTTCCAGTTCATTCAGCTCTGACATCCTTTGCCAAATATTTTAGGTTCTTTGCATAATTTTGATTGCAAAATTGTACTCATAAAACGGGAGGCCAAGGATGAGGGGCAGATGCATGGAGGTGATCTTTGTGTATATAACTCAGTGACAGATGCCTTTACCTTTCAAGATCTTATCTTCAACAAAATCCATTCTCCATCGTTTTTGGCCTGAAATGTCTACACTTTTCTTTACAAACGGAAATAGAGATTCTCTGTAGCTCTTAGGCCTTCCAAGTCACTAAGTGCTAAGATCTCAGAGTCAGAAGTCAGTCTTGCCACATTTAGTCTTGGCCCAACTATGAGAAATCAGTCAGTCAGCTGTCTCCAAGGATAAATGATACTTTGATGCAACATAATAAAACCCAAGATCACCAGTTTCTGGTTTATAATCTGGTCACATTCCAAGGTTTTCTCAGTCAAGATCAGTGTGCAAGGGGATGACATTAGCAGAAAAAGGATATTTTAAAGGGAAGCATTTGGATTTTAAAGCTTGTCAATAACAAAGCAAGACAAACCAAATTTGTCATTTAGAGAAATGGTGGGCCCAATTTACTTTGCTGAGCGTACATTAGACACAGACAGAGAGTCAGACTCACAAAACCTCTCCCTTCAAGGCAGAATTGGATTTCCATATTCAGGATTTTAAAACTCAGAGAAAGTTTCTTACTGATTTTGACAACAATAGAAGAGAGTTATTGACTGAATTGTGCCCCCCTCCACACTCATATGTTGAAGTCCTAGTACCTCAGAACATGAATGTATTTGGAGATGGAGCTTTTAAAGTGGAGATGAAGGGGCTGCTGGGGTGCCCTAATTCAATCCTGACTGGGGTCCTCACAAGAAAAGAAAATATGGACACAGAAGAAAACCCATGTGAAGCACAGTGGCCATCTGGAAACCAAGGACAGAGACCCCAGAAGAAATCAAACCTGCTGACACCTCAGTCTCGTACTTCCAGCTGCCAGAACAATGAGAAAACACATTTCTCCATTTTAAACCCCCCAGTCTGTGGTGTTTCCTTATGGCAATCTTAGCAAACTCAATACAGGGGGGAATCCATTTGATTATCTACCATCTTGGGGCTGGGAGGTTGTTTCAAACACAAGCAGTTTGCTAATTAATTCAAAATCTGACCTTTCAATATAAAATCCATCCTGCCAGCCTCTGTCTCCAACTTAAATATCAACCATCCCTTCCTCTCTGAGGGTAGGTGATACAGAGGATGAGGGAGGAAATTTCGAAGGCGGCAGGCACACCAAGCTAAATCCCACGCTGTGTGCCCCCATCATTCAGGGTTCATATGGACCTCAGTTAGCTTTTTTAAATGGGCCATCCTCAAGTATTCATAAAAAGGATATATGGATTAAGATCCAACTAGCTTTTACCAGTTGCCCGGCGATTAGACATTGTAATGACAGCAATAATATTAACGAGCACTTATACACACACAGCACTGTTCTAAGTGCTTTATGCATATTTGCTCATTTAGCCATCACATGAACCCCGTGAAGTAGGTAGCATTAGCCCCAATTTACAAATGAAGTAACCCAAACTTGAAGAGGTTAAGAGACTTATAAAAATGTAGTTAACAATAGTACTGATCTCATAGGTTGTTGCAATATACGTCAAGTATCTCAAAAGGGACGTAAGACTTAGTAACATTCAACAAATGCAGTTTATATTTTTATCAGACTGCCTCTCTGATCAATCAAGGTAAGACGAATTTGGGAGTTAAGAGATATTTAAATGCCATTCATCTGTTTCACAACTATTTATTCAGTAATTACCGTGTCAGGCAGGGTGCTAAACCCTGGGTGGTAATGAAAAGGAAATACCACAAATAAGACGTCTTAGAAGAAAGGCAGGAAAGATAAGCCAGGTTGTTAGCAGTGATTACCTCCAGGAAGTGAAACTGGGGACCAGTGACCTCCAGGTTTCAACTTCATGCACATCTGTACTCTGATTTTTATTTTTAATAAGCAAAAATTGATTTTGTAATTTAAAAACCAGTTGAGGAGAAAAGATTTTCTAAAAACATGAATGCTGAGATTGTGATCAATCAACCTCAGTCAATGATTCAAGAAAAAAAGAGGCTCGGTGCCTTGGCTCAAGTGGCTAAGGCGCCAGCCACATACATCTAAGGTGGCTGGTTCCAATCCAGCCTGGTCCACCAAACAACAATGATGGCTGCAACCAAAAAAAAAAAAAAAAAAATAGCCAGGCGTTGTGGCAGGCGCCTGTGTTCCCAGCTACTTGGGAGGCTGAGGCGGGAGACTCGCTTGAGCCCAGGAGTTGGAGGTTGCTGTGAGCTGTGATGCCATAGCACTCTACCCAGGGGGACAGCTTGAGGCTCTGTCTCAAAAAAAAGAAAAATCTATGGCAAGTTCACTTTGCAAAAGATGAAAACACAAGTGGTCTCTGCCTTCAAAGGTTTACAATCTGCTTGGGCAGACAAGATGAAAAACAGGACCAAAGTTACCCTCAAACACAATGCAGTCGGTAAACGCCAGGTGAGCAAGAGCAGCAGAAAGTTCAAAGACTAGATAAGTGGTTTTTAAAAAATAACAATCTGGCATGGCAATTAGCAAAGCTTTATTTAGCTGATGAATACAAATCTGGGCTTTCCACGAAAGCAAAAGGAGGGTTTTAGGTTGGAATCCACCTTTGGTCACCTGAATATGGAAATAAAGCCAGCAGTCAATAGGGAAATGAATAATCAGAAAGATGGAACTCTAGCACTCGAATTTATATAAAAAAAATATGCTCCACTTTATATAAAAAGTCCTGAGTCTGTGACTAAAAATTGAATTTTCAGGCAGGTCACAGTCATAAATCAAGGATGTGTCAAAGTACTAGAACCACTGCTAGTGTGCTCACAATGGAAAAGCCACTGCATTGATTCATCAGTAGCTGGACACGGTTAACATTTACCAATTTGATTTAATTGGTGGTTTAGATCTGCTGTCCCACTTGCTCCTCACCTGCACCCCACTATTTACCATTGTCAGTGGTCTCAAGGTCATCTTGACATCCTCCATGCTAGCAGAACACCTGGCAAAATCCTGAAAGGTTTACTGAGGTGAATCCAGTGACTCAACTTGATGGGTTTTCTCCAATGACCTTATTGGAGCACAACATTAATATTGACCTGGGCCAGGTGCCATGGCTCACACCTATAATCCTAGCACTTTGGGAAGCCAGGAGGATTTTTTTTTTTTTTAAAAGACAGAGTCTCACTATGTTGCCCTTGGTAGAGTGCCGTGGTGTCACAGCTCACAGAAACCTCTAACTCTTGGGCTTAAGTGATTCTCTTGCCTCAGCCTTCCAAGTAGCTGGGACCATAGGTGCCCACCATAACACCCGGCTATTTTTTTGTTGCAGATATCGTTGTTTAGCTAGCCCGGGCCAGGTTCGAACCACCAGCCTCCAAGTATGTGGCAGACGCCCTGCCCACTGAGCTATGGGCACTGCCTGATTTTTATTTTATTTATTTATTTATTTTTGAGATGGAATCTCACTCTGTTGCCCAGGCTGGAGTGCAGTGGCATGATCACAGTTCACTGCAGCCTTAATCTCCGGGGCTCAAGTGATCCTCCCACCTCAGCCTTCCAAGTAGCTGGGTACATGCCACCACACCCAAGTACATACCACCTACAGGTACCTACCACCACACCCAGCTAATATTACTTTCTTTCTTTCTTTCTTTTTTTTTTTGGGGGGGGGTAGACAGCCTCACTATGTTGTCTAGGCTGATCTCAAATTCCTGACCTTAAGTGATCCTTCTGCCTCAGCCCCTCAAAGTGCTTAGATTAGATGTGAGCCACCAAACCTAGAATACAACAAACTATTTTTTTTTTGAGACAGAATCTCACCACGTTGCCCTGGGTAGAGTGCTGTAGCATCACAGCCCACACCAACCTCAAATTCCTGGGCCCAAGCGATTCTCTTGCCTTAAGCCTCCCAAGTAGCTGGGACTACAGGTACCTACCACAATGCCCGGCTATTTTTTTGTTTATTTGTTTGTTTATGGTTGCAGTTGTCATTATTGTTTAGTAGGCCAGGGCCAGACTCAAACCTACCAGCTTTGGTGTACATGGCTGGCGCCCTACTCACTGAGCTACAGGTGCT